>JACSYO010001053.1:452500-565000 GCA_016806645.1 Ophiodon elongatus
AGGCTGTCTCCCCTCCCTCCCTCCCTTCCCCCACCCCTTCTCCTCATTCTCTTCTTTATACCTCCTCCATATAAAGCACCACCTTTCCTTTTTCCTCCCCCGTCACTGTTCACCACCCACAGCACACTGGCTGTCAAACTGCTGCAGAGCCGGAACATTACACAGGAAGGACAAGAGCTTAATTACATTTAAATTACAGGTGAAACGATTGATTGAGCCCTTGTGGAATATTATTATTATACGAGACAACATTAAATGAGGATTTTTGTCTCGAGGTTGAAGACGAAGAGATGTAACTGTCTTCATGCAGTTCAGGTGTTTCACTGTGGACAGACGTCTCTACTGAAACCAAACCAGCACAGAGACTCAAACGACCAAAAAGAGATTAAAAACGAACACAAAAAGACTAAAAAACGACCAAAAATACTTAAAAACAAACACAAAGATGCAAAACAACCACAAAGACTCAAAAACGATCAGAAATACTCAAAAACAGCCATAAAGACCAAAGACTCAAAACGACCACGACGACTTGAAACGACCACAAAGATTAAAAACGACCAAAAGGACTCAAAATGACCAAAAACGATCAGAAATATACTCAAAAACGGCCATGAAGACTAAAGACTCAAAACAACTCAAAACTATCACAAAGACTCAAAACGACCAAAAAGAGACTCAAGAGCCGTACTTTGTCTTCCCCTCTCGCTGTCTTTGTCCTCCTGTCCTCTACCAGTAGTTCTTTGTCCTCCTGTCCTCTACCAGTAGTTCTTTGTCCTCCTCTCCTCTACCAGTAGTTCTTTGTCCTCCTCTCCTCTACCAGTAGTTCTTTGTCCTCCTCTCCTCTACCAGTAGTTCTTTGTCCTCCCGTCATGCTACCAGCTGCACACTCTGTGTTCGTCCTTCTTCGCTTCCATTCATTCATCAATTCTCAAATGTCTTTCCTCCTCTCCATCCATCCCCCATGTCTTTCCTCCTCTCCATCAATCCCCCATGTCTTTCCTCCTCTCCATCAATCCCCCATGTCTTTCCTCCTCTCCATCCATCCCCCATGTCTTTCCTCCTCTCCATCAATCCCCCATGTCGTTGCCCTCGCCTCTGCTTTCACTTCTCCAACGTTCACACCTGGTCTCCTTCTCTGTTGATTGCTTATTTAAGTCTCTCAACAGCTGGACCTTTTGACACCTGCAGTTGATCTTCATCTCACATTGTCAGCTTTAACCAGACCAGCTGACTTTGTGTGAGCAGGTTATCATTTAGCGTCAACCAATCTGTGATGTTCGCTCCTTCTCTCGCCTCTTTTCTTCTGTGACTAAAACTAAAACACCTCTGACTACCGGGGATGGATCTGTACACACCGTTTCTATTTCAGTAGCTTTTGCTCTCAAAGCTTCATTTAGCAACGTTCACTGTTAATCTCTTGAGATGGACAGGGTTGGCGTTAGGTGTCCAAGTATTCTAGCTTTTTTAATTTACAAAACGGTGTCTCTCAAAGGTCCATATTAGGTCCTATTTTATTTATAAATTTATATAAATAATTTGTGTTGCAATGTTTTTAATACAAAATATATTTTTTATTCAGACGACACTATTATGTTTGTATCTGTCTTTTAAAGGATAAAAAATGAATTAAATTGACTTCTAATCAAATGTTGATGCGCTTTGCGGTTTGTTTTAAGTCTAACTTCATTGTTTTATGTTATCTTTTTCTTTACTTTTTGTTCTTTTGTTGAAAGTTTGTTATTTAACACTTTAATGCTGAGAACTTGGCCAAGACTCAGTTGTAAAGATATTTTAAACCTCAATGGGGAATATCATGAAAACATGAAGGTTAAAAAGAAAATAAGATCCATAACCTGGAAAGTAAATATATTGAACATTAATCATTTTGATCAAATAACCATTTCAAGATAAAAAAAATAATTGTTTTTCCAGCATCTCAGATGTGAAGATTTGCTGCAGTTTCCTTTGAGATAATAAACAGAATAGGTTTTTGTGAGTTTTGGACTGTTGGTCGGGAAAAACAAACAATTTTAAGACATCACCTCATGCTCTGAATTTTTATTATTTGCCCCCAAATCCAGCTGTCAACTTGATGAAATATGAACTCGCACAATTCAAAACTCTCCGTAAGCCTTTTATCCTTTCCACCGCAAAATATGTCAGAATTCAAAAGTCAAACAGAGTTCAGAGAGGAAGTGAGGCACAGAAAGGATGAGTGATGCATGAAGATGAAACAAGAGACTCAGAGACAGAAAAGATGAGAGAGTGAAGGCCGAAGACGAAACAAGAGACAGAAAAGATGAGAGAGTGAAGGCCGAAGACGAAACAAGAGACAGAAAAGATGAGAGAGTGAAGGCCGAAGAGGCAGATGGGAAATACAACAAAGATCTCTGAATTAATTTTAAGGCCAGTGAAGATGAAAGCAGCAGGAGGTGATGCTCACTTCGGCAGGTTGTTTCATCAGTGTGTACACAGACCAACACACACAAAGTGAAGGAAGATCAAGTGAGTAACATGTCCCTGAGGCAGAACTGTCATCCGGACACAGTGAATGCATGAGCGACCACAAAGAGACACAAAACAACCACAAACTGAATGATGAGTCGAGTTAAATTATTGGAGCAGTTAAAATGTCATTCATTTCAAAACACACACATTCATAAACTAGAGCTGTACGAAATAGTCCAAAGCTTCATTCATATATTTAAATCAACATTCAAATGCTGCACAGACTTTTTTTTAGCACGTCTATTCAAATTGTTTCAATCCGATATTTCCGCAAAGGTGCAGATGAAAGTGGCAATGACAGATCCAGGAGGTGCTGTTTCCTGCAGGCTGTTTCATCAGTGTGTACACAGACCGACACCGTCAGCGAGCCGGAACATGAGTAACATTTTCCCCCGAGGCAGAACTGTCATCTGGACACTGTGAATGGATGGATTCACACAAAACAACCAAAAAGACTCCAAACGACTAAAAGACACAAATTGACCACAAAGACTCGAAAACGATAACAAGACGCAAAACAACCAAAAACACTCGAGACACAAAGACACAGAAATTCAGAACAACCACTAAGACTCAAAGCAACCACAGAAAGACTCGAAACGACCACAAAGAGACTCAAAAACGACCACAAAGAGACTCAAAAACGACCATAACGACTCAAAAACGACCATAACGACTCAAAAACGACCACAAAGAGACTCAAAAACGACCATTAAGATTTGGAACGACCACAAAGAGTCGAAACGACCACAAACAGACTAAAAAATGACCACAAAGACTCAAAAACTACCATAAAGACTCAAAAACTACCATAAAGACTCGAAACGACCACGAAGATGTACAAAAAGACCACAGGAAGCAAAATATCCACACATATTCAGTACATTCAGTCAGAGTTATATTCATGAAGGAAATTCTATTTAATAAAAAAAAGCCCGATCCGATGAACTACATCTTACAAATTAAGAACGAAAATGTAAAAAAAAAAAGAGGCATTTGGTTCGGCCTGAATAAAACTGAAAGATTCAGTAGAAACAAACAAGTAGTTACGACACTTTGCCTCAGCAGCAATGTTCTCAGACAGGCGAATACAAACTGGAACCTAACGGTTGTATGCCTCCGCCAACCAGTGGAGTTGCAGTTTACAACCATGCCTGTTCAAAATGTCCTCACTTCGTCATTTTATCCTCATAGACATCCACGTAAAGTCTTGGATTACGGCCCAAAAATGTGTTTTGTGTGGTCACAGTGACCTTTGACCACCAAATCCTAATCAATTCATCTTTGAGTTAAAGTCGACATTTGTGCCAAATATAAAAATAAATGTCTCCCCAGGCGTTCAGTCACAGCTGAGTTCAGAGACACTGTCGAGTGCAGGAATAAATAAATATCACAATGCAATCTGTCACATGCAGCAAAGACACAGCAAGAGAGGCCAGTATTAATGTGAGCATGTGTGTGTGTGTGTGTGTGTGTGTGTGTGTGTGTGTGTGTGTTCACCCTGCAGGCTGCACATGAGCATGTTTGAGCCAAAAACAGAGTCCTGATGGTTTGAGAGTAGGAGGGCCCAGAGGCGCACAGGGGTGATGTGATTGGTGCAGGCGCTCAGGGAGCCAGCGATGATCTGAATCCTGAAATACCCGTGTGGAGAGGAATATGTGTCTGGTCTCGGGGCGAGCCGAGGGATGCCAAAAATAACTAAGTGTGGCAGCTTGTGAAGGAGAGAAGGGCAAACACCAACAGATGACAGTGGGGGACTATCATGATAAGGAGTGGAGTGTTTTAAATACGGAATCATGCCAAGAAAAAAAAATGAATAAACGAGGTCCGTAACTATCGCCTGCATTATCCGTTAACCTGTCACTCATCTTTCACATAGTTTAGTCTACGAAATCTACAACGTTCTCAGAGTTCGTGGCGACGTCACACAAGTCAAATATATTCAGTTCACTGTGACGAAGCTATAAATCCTCATATTTGACCAGCAAATGCTTTAAGCTCAACGTCAATGCATTTTAGTTTGGCGCGTAAAGCGTTCTCTAACTGAGGCTGATGGGAAGGTCGCTGGTATTTCGTCATGAATTCAAACTGAATTCCAGAGATTCTCCAGGTGTTTCCAGATGTTGGGGACTTGTACTGCATATGGGTTAAAAGTAGTAGAAGTCCCTTTGGTGTCTCCATGAGGGAGCTGTGTGACGACAGGTCACATCAAGGGATGTTTGGGCTGAAGAGTAAACTAGAGTTACTGCCTCATGGTTGTCAGTCACGTTGCATTCTCCATCCAACTGGGTCCAAAAGGTCATCATTTAATCTCGATAGACATTTGTGTGAAATTGTCATAATTAGCATGTGAATTCTTGAGTTGAGGCCAGAAACGATTTTTATTTTGGTGGGGTCACAGTGTCCTTTTGACAACCAAATCCGAATCAGTTTAACCTCGAGTGCAAGTCGACGTTTGTGTCAAATTTTAAGAAATCTGCGCAAGACGTTCTCGAGATTTCACGTTTACGAGACAGAACCAGACGGACAACCTGAAAACATACAAATCTCGAGGTTTGGGAGATTTAGAAAGACAAAGTGTCCCAGACCTCCGTAGCTGCTACTAGCACAGCACACCACAATCTACCACACAACTGTCAGAGAGTGACCAGACGGGAATGTCTGGATGTCGTGACGCACATCCACAGAGCCACAACTCTAACGTCAGAGGGAGTGAGGGAGAGAGGGAGAGAGGGAGAGAGGGAGTGAGGGAGTGAGGGAGAGGTGAACCTGGTGCAGAGCTCAAGGTGCAACTGAGAATGAAAAGCTGCAGGAAGCTCACGACTTTTCCAGGCGAGTAGATAAAGGCAGCGAGTGTGTAATTGTGTGTGTGTGTAATTGTGTGTGTGTGTGTGTGTGTGTGTGTGTGTGTGTGTGTGTGTGTGTGTGTGTGTGTGTGTGTAGCTGAGGCTGAATCAGGAAGGTTCAAAGTGTCTGTACAAAAAGAAAAAAAAAACCCGTGCAGGTCAAACTGCATGTTCTCCTGATTCCGCAGAGTGCTCCTGTCCATCACATTCAGTGCTGAGTGGGCAGGGGCCAGATGAAGGTCACTCGTATTAAAAAGGGAAACAGTACAGTCCGATCACACATACCGACCAGGAAGCACATTTCTTGTTGCTGCATCAAATGTATTAATCTCCGGAAGAGCTGCTTAAAGTTTCCCCTTTACACCCTCAGCACATACAAAGCAAAACATCTGATTAAATGTCTTTCCTTTCGGGGCTGCCTTCTCAACGTTGATGGTTTCGAATTATCAGCCGAACCCGACGAGACGGACGTCTAACAGTCCGATAAAGACCGCAGGCTGGAGACGTTTAACATCGTGTAAACACGGACGTCTCCCACACAACTCGCATGTCCTTAATTAGACTTTATTGGGGTGAGATTGGATCGTTGGACAATGTCTTCACATCCACGGTTAATGATCTGTAACCGGACCCAGTGCAGAAACCTGTCCAGCTGCTGAAGACATCTGTAGAAATTTTCCCCACAGATGGACATTTGTATAAAAGGCGCCACCTTCCATATAAAAAATAAAAGCTAATAAAAGTGTAGACTGTTTCCCCTCCGCCGACTGTCCATCTGCCACGTTTGTTTCTGTTGGATACGGACGACCTCACCATCTGGTTGGATTATTCCAGATCAGGGTGAGAGAAATTCGAAACGGCGTTCAGAAACACGATTTGTTGGAATAATCACAAAACAGCCAGAAATACAAATACTAAAATAATATAGTTTAGCTTATTCACTCTTCTGCTGAGCACCGGGGGCGTCGTAGTAGAACCCAGGACCAACGCTGAGCTGCTACGGTGGTTCATGCTAAATAAACTAAACCCATGTCTTATCAGTTAGTAGGATCTATACGCCATATTCTGTGAGTTGACAGACATTTTTTTTTTTTATGTGTGAGAGAAAGTCTTTCCAAAGCCAAGGAAGAATTTGTGGAAGAATTAACAAAACAACATAGCCTCAGACTTGGGTCAGGTTCTGGTCTCAAATCTGTCCGGTTTAGTCAGAGTCTGAGCGCAACACGTTCAAACTGCCAAGTCATCAAATAAAAAAAACTTGGCTACGGAAAAAACTTTCTTATTTAACCAAAATTGTGAGCTTTTCCTAAACCTAACCAAGTGTTTTTGTCGCCTTAAACCAAACATGTTGGTTCATGTGAACACAAGTTTATCATGAAAAGACATTGTATGCGCCAACGAGTAAAAACATTGACGTGCGACGCTAGAGGAGAACGTAGAGCGTCACAGTGTGAAGCGTAAGAGGACTGACAGAGCTAACGTATGTGACATGACGGGAGTTGGATAGCGCGTTGGCTAGGCGTGGGTACGGTGCGGATGCGGCTCTGTGTTTTTGGCATTGTACGTTTCGGCAAAACCCCGGATACGTTGAATGGCAAACGGAGTATAACATTTGAGAACGCCGGTAGGAGGGGCAGTGGATGGGTCAAACAAAATCAGGACTTCGTGTCCCGTGTGAAACCAAAATTAAACGTTGACTTTACGCCATTAAAAATGTTCCGGCTACCGGGTTGCAGCTGGCAGGAAGGACCTCCTGTTGCCGTCTGGTGCTGAAAGTCTGAGTTGTAACAAGTGAACCGAAGAGGCGACAGGACCTTCCCCCGGGGGGATCCGGTGTTGCTCGTCACCCTGTCAGACATGCAGTTTTACAGCTCATCAGTTTGTTGGCGCTGACAGCAGCAGCAGCAGCGCTGGAAAGAAACAGTCTGACTTTACTGTTGAGCTGTCTGGATTTGTCATGGACCCAGTTTAATGAAACCCCTTTGATAGAAGACTCACTAACAGGGACATACGTTTCCACCGCATGTTATACTTATACAAAGCTGATTATGTTGGGTTTTCTTTACCCTGACTTTGACACAGTCAGAGACACATTTGATTGCCCTCTACAGTATGTTTTGAGGTTAATGAACAAAACAACAGCATGCATATATATTTACAGGATTTATTTTCAATTAGAAATAATTGTTTTTGGCCAGTTGGAAAATGTTCAAGATTTAGGGCTCTATTGAGTCAAATTAATGCAGTTTTTGCTTGTGTCTCGTGTGATGTTCGAGAAATTATATTATTAACCTGGTTATTTTGTTAGTTAATTTACATCTGATTGGGTGGATTGCTTAAATATGAACCCATTCAGATTGTTCTGTATCGTTAATTTACTTTGGAAAGATGCATTGCAAACAGTAATGAACTTGAAAGATGGTGAGAAAATTGTAGCTAAAAAGTACATAATTAATTATCCACGCATTAGCAGCAAATACATATTCTTAGAGATAGTTCATTTTTGAGTTTTCCACATAATAATAATAATAATAATCTCATTACTTTGTCTATGAAAGTCAGGATTTATTTTTTTTTGTCCTGTGTTGTATTGATTTCTAAATAAGATTGTTTTGCAACGTTCATCTTTACGCTGATGACACCATCCTGTATGCAAAACAAACCAGGCCATCTTCCGATAACAGTCTGGTTTTAACTAAGACCACTTCAATCAATCTCAAGTTCATTCTTAACTGCAAAAAAGGCAAAATGTTTGGATTTCAAGAGAGCACAAAGCTAGGTACTGAGTCATCTGGTTGGACAGCAGAGTCTTTGAACATCTCGCTCAAAAACCGAAAATAAATTGGATCAGATTCTTGCACAAATACAGTGTGCTTGTCCTCTCAAAACAGAAGAATCATCATAACATCCACTGGATTCCTCCCTGCAGACAGCAGTAGGTCACACTCATCACTGGGCCTTAGATTACATCCAGAAGGAATCAGCATAACTTTGACTTCGTTTAGAAGTCCATACCACCGTCTGAGCTACGCTGTAGATATTCAACATCTTTAACGGAGTTCAAAGTGACACAGAATAGATTTGCTTGATAAATTCCTCATACCGACTCTGAACTGGGACAGACTGGTTTCCAGACACACTTATTTCTCTGACTCTAAAGTTCTACTTACTGATGCCACTAAATGCTACACACCGTCCGTTTGAGTGAAATTCTCTTCTTCTCTTTCTCCCTTAAGAGTTAGATGTTCGGATTGTATGATAAATATGAAGCTATAGCCGGCATAAATACCGGAAACGGGGTCCGTCTCTGTAAAACGGCAAATTCACGTTTTTTTTAAAATTATTATTGGCTTAATGATAAAAAGGATTTTTTTTTGTTTTTCTATTTGAGAAGAATCTGAATTCACTAAAAAAGTTAATTTGTCACTCGAAGTATTGGGAATTAATGACCAAAGTTTCTTTAGAGTTAACTCCAACTTTATCACACACACACACACACACACACACACACACACACACACATATACACACACATACACACACACACAGTGTAATAATGAAAGGTCATGCAGAGCTGCTCAGTCGGGGCTCACTTCGTTGCACGTCTCTCGCTTCTGGACATAAGAACAATGAGATTGTTTCTTAGAGGACGAAGCGCTTCAGATCTCGGGACTCCAGATGACCCGCGGATAAGTAATCCACTTGGAAACCATGCTCTTCAGTACTCCGCAACATGTAAATGGAACTACAACACATTTTGAAATGCCAAAGTAGTGGGTGATTAACGTTGAGGCGCTCCCAGCTCTCGGGTCGGGGTTGGGGAAAGATCATAGTTTGGTTTAATACGTTTTTCACCACAATTCAACTGGTAAAGCATGTAAGTAATATACAAATTAAATGTACAGGGTTGTGTATCTACGTCTGTCTTGTAGAGCAGATCTCAGTTTCAATTAGTAAGCTTACATGCACACAAAAAAACCCGGATAAAAAACAGTAAAAATAGGTAATCAGACAACATGTCCACATCTCCGTGCTAACGTAATGTTGACCGGTGGAGTCTCTGTAACCTGCGTTACTTATTTTCTCTGTGCTTCGGACAGAGACGGTGCTCGTACTTTACTTGAGTATCTCTATTTTCTGCTACTTTATACTTCTACTCCACGATATCTAATATTGTAGTTTTTACTCCACTACATTTGTCTGACAGCTGTTCATCCCCTTCCTGTCCTGGTGAAACCTCGTATCTCCAGACGTGTTGATGTTGAAGGATGCAGTGTTTCTTTATGTGTTGAGAAAATCCTCCTACTTCCTCAGCTAAATAAGCTCTTTAAAAAAAAAAAAAACTCTTGGATCAGCTGGAAACTGCATCGTTCGTATTGTTCTAATAAATCTGATAATTGTTACCCGCTCATAATGAATTTAACATGAAAGGCGAG
The DNA here is from genome assembly GCA_016806645.1 of Ophiodon elongatus. Classification (NCBI taxonomy): domain Eukaryota; kingdom Metazoa; phylum Chordata; class Actinopteri; order Perciformes; family Hexagrammidae; genus Ophiodon; species Ophiodon elongatus. The sequence goes on from JACSYO010001053.1 coordinate 462,294, forward strand.
TTTGTTTAACTGATGAGGAAATGAAAAGAATGAGGAAGTCCGTTGACTTTATTTGGTCTCATCTATAAAGTATGTAAAGATGTGATTTATCAAACGTTTATCTCTTTAAAATGGCTGGTTTACCGATCCGAGATAATAAAAGGTTGATGTGGAAATTTTATGGTCATTAACGCACAATTTCACTCTTCTCATGATTTATAGAGAAAGCCTTATTAAAAACTCTGATCTACGATCATATTCCAGCCTGAAAACAGTCTCAATAACTGTATTTCTTCTCTGGACTGTTTTATTAAACACATTTATTTTCCTCGCGGATAACAAATGCTAAATTGGCTTTTATCACACAATGTCTTACACTGTGTTCAAAGATTAAATATGAATTGTATTTGTGTATATCTTCAGAAATTCAGACTGCTGTGTGTTGACTGGAGATGTGCAGAAGGATTCATCAGGTCCTACGGGGAGGAAGTCAACGTGTCACAGAGTGAGGAATAGGGCTACACGATTATGGCCAAAAAGATTATCACGATTTTTGTTGATCAATGTTGAGATCCCGATTATTCATTGATTGTCGGGACGAAATAGTCTTTCACGTTTATATAAACAGAGCGCTGCTTTCACCTCCATGCTTTGTGCTAAATTACTGCTAATCTACAAATCTTTGCATCAAAATGAGATTTAAAACACACATATATATACACATATATACATATATATATACATATATATACATATGTATATATATATGTATATATATACACACATATATATGTATATATACATATACACACACAAACACATGTATATATATATATATATATATACACACACACACACACACACACACACATACACACACACACACACACACACACACACACGGAATATAAGATTGCTGCAGCAACAATAAACACAATCCTAGACTTCCCCTCCACACTGTTAGGCTGCTCGTGACCTTTTATCTTATCCCTTAAAAGTTCAGCTCAGAAAGGAAATTCGTTCCTCGTCCCATCGGACGTCAAATTCTGAGGAATCGTTCCCCAAACAGCATATGAGGCGTTAACTATTTTATCTTTATGGTGAAACATTATTCATTCTAGCTGTAATGGGGGGGGTGGGGGGGGGCATCGCGGGCCGAGCTGTACATCACGCGTCCATAGATCACATCCAGCGGTCCAAACCTCGGCAGCTCTCGGCTGGAAAAAACTCTGCAGATTTCACAGAAAGGTCATCAGACCTCCGTGCATCACATACACAACACCGCACACTCGTCTCTCCCCCCTCCCCTCCTCCCTCCCTCCCCTCTTCCCCTCCCTCCCTCGAGAGGAAAAATCATTAACATCGTGGATCTGGTTGCCCCGACACCCCGAGCTGTTGTCCTGGCAAACGTAAGCAAACGAGACAGCGGCCGTCCTCGGAGTGCTGATGAATCTGTGAACCCGCAGAGCGGTTTGGAATATCTGTGTACGCGTGAGAGTTAATAGTCCACGGAAAACATTCAGAGAGAAGAGCGTTCAGACGGCCGGCAGCTTTTCAAACAGTCTAATGATTTAACTCAATAACAAGCAGCTCGATGGCGGCATCGCTCCGGACCAGCTCCTCTCTTAGACACCAGACTCTCTCTGCTTCTTCTAAGAGATAACAAGAAATGAATAATCAAGCTCCTTCTGGAGTTGTTTATTTTTTCAAACAAAAGGTTCTGGTATCTCATAACCACAAACAGGCCGGGTGCATTTCCTTCCTCGTAGAACATGGAAAGCAGAAATAAAATAGATATTCAGCGTTGTTATGTTACGTTTACTAGCTTGAAGTCTTCCTCCTCACTGCCACCTGTTGGTCAGTGGAAGAGTGCGAAACAACTCTCTTAAAATCCAAATAGCAAATATAAAAAATTACAAGACAGACATCTATGCAAATATGTGAAAAAAAGACATAAGGAGATTATTGTTTCCCGTGCATGCATGCTGACTTATTGATAATTATTATTGTGCATATCGATGGCCGAAGAGCAAAACCTCCTATCTGAAAAATGCACTTTTTTGAGAATGCTAAAAAAACTTGTTGTTTTCTTGCAGAATGCTATTTGTTAAGGATACCCAATACATAATACAAAATACAAATAAATACAAAAATAAAATACAAAACAATTAAAAATATACAAAGTGCAGATAGGAGGTTTGTAGCCGTGACTATATGAACATATACTACATAAATAAAGATTGAGCAACTGTAGAATGCAACTGTTGACTTCATAAAATGTGGACGCATTAGGAATTGTTCCTGGGCAGGTTTTAGACCTGGGGCACGGGGTCGGCCGTACGTTTACCGCCTCGCAGCTCCACGCCTCCGTAAACCGGCAACGTTGCGGTTTACATCCATTGTCTGTTAAAAAAAAACGTCCCGCACGTCATCATTTTCATCCTGACATTTGTGCGAAATTGTCAGAATTATCTCCGCCAGGAGGTGTGCGTCCGCACATCCGTGAGCGACGTGAGTGTGCACCTCCGTGTCCGTCCACGGCGAACCGCTCGTTCTGCTGCACGATATTTTTGGGAGGCTCGTTACGGCCGCACGCTCAAGAATCTCTCGTGGTTTATTTTTGTGACTTGTGTCTTAAACTGACTGACATCCACTGCTACTATTATTATTATTATGAGTCGTCACATTTCTATTACTATTACTGATATCATTGATGCTTTTATTGTTATTATTCTACTACATCCACTGCTGCTGTTATTATTAGTAGTACTTCTTCCATCATTATTCTGCTTACTACTGTCCTTCTATGAATCATTTATGTCATATGCATTGAACGTGTCGTAATTATATTATGTGTTCTGTGTCCTGATAGGGATCCGCCTCTGTTGCTCTCCTGAAGCTTTCTTCCTTTTTTCCTCCCTGTTAAAGGGTGTTTTTTCGGGGGGACTTCTCCCTGTTCCGATGTGAGGTCAGAGGATGTGTACAGATTATAAAGCCCTCTCAGGCAAATTTGTGATTTGTGATTTTGGGCTATACAAAATTAATTGAATTGAATTGAATACTCTTAACCGGCCCCCGGACGTTTGGTGCATCGCAGTTTGAGATCTGCACCTTTCTAGGTAGATTCAGAATTCTTGAGTTATGGCCCCAAAAATGTGAGCTCACGGTAACCTTTGAACACCAAAATTCCAATAAGTTCCTTCCGCCAAATATGAAGAAATTCCTTCGAGGCGTTCCTGAAATATTGCGTTCACGAGAATGAAGGAATAATAAAAGTGCTCGGCTACTGAAGGTCAGAAACCCCACAGGGGCTTCAACACTGAGGCTGAACTTCATCAAGTGGTAGTGTGAGGTCAGTGTGCAGCTATCTGTGAGCTGGACTTTGTCTCCTCTTCACAGCATTGTGCAAAAAAGACAAGAGGCTTTATTTCGCTGCTCTAGAAACTCTATAAACGTGGTTTTTTTTAAATAATTTTCAGGAGCAACATAATATTCCAGGGGGTCCATGAAAAGTATTCGGATTCATTCATTAAAATTTGTAATTTTTTTGTACAAAAGGCTTCATAAGAAAAAATATTACATTTGTTTAATATATATTAGTTGATAGATTCCATTCTTATCTAGCAAATCTATAACTATGAATCTGAAAATGTCAAATACATGTCTAATATATTTTTTCTTGGGTTGTTCTTTCACATATAATAATACAAAAATAATAAATATTCTAGAAGGTAAAAAAAAAAAGGATGATTATCAACTGGCAACATGTGTGTTACTCTTTCTTAAGAGCCCGGTCGTCTTCCAACATCTGATTAAGCTTCCATCTGTACTGTATATTAAACACAGCCTCTCTGCAGGAATAAATGGCTCACAGCTATATACCATTTATTAGTCGGAGTGATTGGACTTGAGAATACTTTCCAATCATGTGCAGAGCCCCCGACATTAAAGAGAAAGTAATTTTCCATATGGAGCCAAGTGAGAGCAGAGTGCATCGCCTCTCTGCGGAGGACCATTAGTGGCTTTGTGGAAACGTAGCTCAGCCTCTGGACTCGCTGCACTTCAACTGCGACTGTTTCCTTCACGTCCCTCCTCAGCATCCAGGACAGGATCTTCTAATAATACCGTCGACGTAGCAACACAAAAAGTGGTTTATACAACTTTCCTTCACCTCCATCTCTTCCCTTGCTCTGTCTCTTTTTCTCCCTCCTCCTTCCCTTATCAATAATAAATCCTTTCTCCAGTCAGCTTCTCTCTGTGGTGGAGTCTAAAGGGAGAGTAAATGATCGGGTTTCCACTGCGGAGGAGGAAATGTTTTTCTCCTGACCAGCTTCATCCTCAAGGGCAGAGGCAGTCTAAACCAGTGATTCTCAACTGGTGGGTCGCGGACCCGTTTTCACGGGCCTTTGCCTGAGAAAAAAAAAATGTTATTAATATTTTTTTTTTATTTTTTTTTTTTTTATCCTGTGGTTTTATTTTGAAGGGGATTTTTTATGCAGCGGAGTGTCGTCTATTCACACTTTTTTGCCGGCTCTGGTTTCGACTTGTTTTGCTCTTGTCCTCCATGTTTTCAGCAGCATGGCTGGTACGTTCCACTTTGTTTAAGCTTTTCAAGGCGGCGGTGATTGACAGGTGATGACAGGTGGCGTGTGCCAGGTTGGGTCAAACCATCCTGATATGGGGGAGACTCTGGGTTTTTAGGATAATGAAATTGAATAGCCTACTGTTAGTGTTCATCATCTTTGGGCGGACTTGGAAGATAATTTCTGGATTCAGTAGGTTATAATAAAAATCAATTTAATAAAAGTTGGCAATATAGTGCATAATCCTCAGCTGAGGGATCATAGGCCAATGGCAGGCCACAGCCCCTCAACAGTTGCCTGCGAGAGTTATCTGTCTGTGCGCATTGACCTAAGAGAGCCTCGAACTGACCAGTACATTTGATTATATAGTCCAATGAAAAATGTACATCGTCGCCTCTCATTGGCTCAGTTTTACAACATATATTCGGCTAAAGTTTCACATGGCTAGAATCAGCATTCGGATTGGTCACGTCGGTGCATCGCCTCCTCCAGGCTTTATGGCACTTGAAGTCATCTCTCCACCCTCTCTTAAAGTTCAGCAGAACAACCCCCCTCAAGTGGAGTTGTTTTATTGCCCTTCGTGTTCATCTCGGAGACTAGTATCCAGCCCCCTCTCCCTATCTCATTCCATGCATACCTGAACTAAGTCTAAGTAAGAAACTCAATGTGGCTGTCTTCTATGTTACACATACTCCTTCCCATAAGGCTCACTATTCCTTATTAATTATCCTTTTTAAGTATCGTAATTTATACATAGACATAAATAGACAAGTCATTTTATTTTATTACAACCTAACACTACTGAATATAAAATTCAACTTATGAACTTACACTTATATTTCATTGAAAATGTATTAAATAAATATTTTTAAAGGATTTTTGAGTCAATGCTAATTTTGAATATATATATTTTTAAATCTTCACGTACCCCCACCATTTTACAGCATAGAAGAACACCGTGACCCGCGAAATTAGTTTTCTAATCAAACATGGCGAAACGTAAGTACGACAATGTTCCTCGATTTGAGACGCGGCTTGTCATTAAGGGGTGATGGTGGGTCCCCCAGCCAGACCAGTTGAGAACCACTGGTCTAAACCATAGACTGCCTATAAGAAGTGGCCGTAGTCGTAGTGACGTCAACCGTTGGTTTGCGGACTGCCGTTTTGGAGCATCGGGTTTCAGCGATTTCGCCGTCGCCATCTTGGATTACGGCACGTTGTTTTTTTTTGCAACCGGTAAACGGAAGTTACCATATTTGGAATGTGGAGGAGTGACGTAGAGACGCTGTATACGTCTCTGGTAGCGGCAGCGACCTGTCAATCACCTTGTAGCCCCGCCCCTAAAGCATCCCCTGCTTTATGGTCTGTTTGACTCTAAATGGACCATAATTTACTAAATGAACATCATGCTGTATTGAAGACTTGAAACTAGAGATTGAGACATAAACTCATGTTTACAATGTTTACTGAGGGAATAAATCAAGAGAGAAGTAGAGTCATTTTCTATAGACTTCTATACAACCAGAGGAGTCGCCCCCTGGTGGACATTAGAGAGAATGCGGGTTTAAGCCACTTCAGCATTGTCTTCACTCAAAACAGAGGATGAGGAGGAGTTCCTTCCATCAGGCCGTCCTAGTCCTAAACCAGTGACTTTCACTATCATGACACATAATACACAATTATGATCCATCCACCTTCCATCCATTGCATACAAGATATTTACAGGTTTCAATTGTTTAAATATTTCTGAAAATCATTCATGGACATTCTGGAGTCATTTTCCCATAGACTTCTATACAATTGAACTTCCTTCCGCATCCGCTTCACTCGGCAGAACCGGAGGTTGCCACCTGGTCTGGACCAAACTGCCACCTTAACCGGCTCCCATGACACAATATGTTCCTTTTTCCTAAACTTGCCCTTCCTGCTGAGAGGTTTGTTCATACTGAATAACTGGCAATCTGAGATTCCTCTCAACTAGCGCTAACAAAACCTGGAACACGAGCTATTTCTGGCCGAGACAAACATAAAAACACAAGCTGCTGCAGTAAACACGTTTCAGAAGCAACAAGCTGCTGCACGAGAGTCACATGACCATGAACTCAGGCCAATCGGTGGCGGTAGGCGTGCCGGTGTTTGTACTCACAGCTGTGCTGGCTGCAGCCTGTTTGGATTCTTCGGTGAGAAACGTCAACATCAGCTCCACCTTCCGCTTCTCCTCCTCGCTGATGTAGTCGGTGTCTGTTAGTGGGAAAACACACACACACACACACACACACACACACACACACACACACACACACACACACACACACACACACACACACACACACACACACACACACATTAATACAAAATACTGTTTTGTTGAGTCAACAGGCTCTGTAGTTATTCTTTATGTAATTACTTCTCAAGAGGCGTTGGACCTGTTGGATGGGCGGAGTCCATCAGTGTCACGTTTTGTGCTTCGTACGTTACATCTGCTGGAAGCAGCTCAAACAGAATCACTGCAGATTCTGACAAAATAAAAAAGTGTCCGATGGAGAGACTGAAACATCAGGCATTCATCACTTATTGTAGGTAATAACTGTGACCTTTGTAATTAAAAAAATTGCCGACATGAACGAATGACAACACATCCAAAATGGAAATTGAGCTGGTGCAACAGAGTAGAATTAATTTTTTTTTTTTATGTTTTAAACTATTAAAATATGGACACTGTTTGTACAGGGTAATGGATTTCAATTTAATATAATTCAGTAAAAAATAAATAAAAATTAAAACAAATACAACATAAAAGCTAATATTGACAGTTGTTCGCCTTCTGGATTCAACAAACTACAGAGGGAGACACAAAAAATATAAAATTTGAATATAAAGTTGGAACCATTTAAAAAAAAAAAGGAAGAATAATTAGGAGCAAAAATCGAAGAATTGAACTTCTCAAAACAACTGATTATTCATTCAAAAAGTAAAGATGAGTAATTTCCATCTTTACTTTACAAGTTTTCAAAATATTATTCACAGGCAAAAAGAAAACTAAATTTAATTAGGTGGAAAATAAAATAATTAATTCAGTACATTTTATGGAGATATTAACTTGTGACTTATTGGAAGAAAAGGTGGAATTTCGTTGATAGAAATAAACATATTTTGATTGTTTTTTCTGTTTGTTTTAGACTTATTATGAATCTATTTACGTATGTTTGCACATAGAATGTGACATGGTGATTGGTGAATTACAATAAAACAAAGTATAATAGTATAAAAACATAATTACATTAAAATGTTCAAGTTTGAGCTGGACAGGTGTGATAGTTTTATCACTATTAAGCTCAGCGTAAAACTCCAGTAAACACGTGTAAACAAACAAAACAGGAGCGTGTGATCCATATCTGACAGACTGATGTAATACAGGATCAGTGAGAGACGCAGAGTCTGCAAATAATGACATCTGGGAAACACTCAGAGATCCAGTTTCAGCTGGAGCACCAAATATAAACCACCGAGGCGAAAAGGTGTTTCCGTTCTCCGACTGCAACAGAACAACGCAAATAATCCAACACTCGTTATTTATTTCATGAGCGGTAGCTGATCATGTTCAGAATCGCCTCGTCATAGTGTGCTGAGACCCATTTTCTACAGCTGCAATCACACCGGAGAGCAACCACTTAGTCCCTGAGATACCGATAGACATGCTAACCTCAAGCTAGTATGAGAACAGGAAGTGGAATGGTCACGATAAAGAGCCCACTCTGTGCCCTCAAAGCAGGAAGCAGGAGCGGAGGAGGTCGGAGGGGGGTTATTGCTCATTTTCCCCTGCTGGACACTGAGGTCAGTGTTGGAGTCAGAAGGACCCACTCAACCTCCCTGATTGAAGGCAGGGAGCTGGAACAGCTGACCTTTCATCGGGTCAATATTTTAATGTATACAATGCTAAGATTTATGACCAGAACTCCGGGAAACGGATCTTCAGTTCGCGGTTAACTGTAGCGTCTCAAATTCAGCTAACGCAAAGCCCAGCACAGGAAGTCAGAGCGGGCGGGGTGGAGCGCCGGGTCTCACCTGGGTAACGGCAGCACAGAAAGATGCTAGAGTCGGGTCGGTCTGGGATCACAGAAATTCATCCATTATCTTTTAATACTTATCCTGTTCAGGGTCACGGGTGTCGTGGGGGACATTGGACGAAGGCAAGGTTCACCCTGTACAGGTTGCCAGACTATTGCAAGTCTGATGCTACGTTCACACCAAAAGCGTTGCGAATATTCACTTTTTTGCTTGAGTTTACTCGGAGTATTTGTGGATATTTCGCGGCATTCGCTTTTTCGCGCCAGAGAGGGGGCGTGGCTTATCTCCGTGGAAATAGTTAATTTCTGCCATCCACCGTGGAAGAAATAACCACGATTTCTGCTTTGTACATGTTGTGGAAGTCCCACAAACGTGGGAACATCAGACGCCCTCGTGTCTGGGTTCATAATATATATTATATTATATAATATTATCCGTCGCCCCACACAGCTTCTCCAGGAGCTGCGTCTGGATGAAGCCGCTTCCAGTCTATCAACTTCTCCTCTATAGTTTCTGATTCAACAGCAGCAGGACGTCAGTGATGACGGGCGGAGCTTCTCAACGCTGATTGGCTTTCACAACACAGCATCACACGAATGAGGTGAATTATTCGCTTCGCGTCATTCGTGCCGTTCACATCTGTGCATTGACTTTGTATGTAATCTACTCGCGCGAAAAAACGCAACTCTTTTGGTGTGAACGCAGTATAACATGTATAAAAAGACAACCATTCACGCTCATGTCCCCACCTACGGGCCATTAAGAGTCTTCGGTCGACCCAAGCTGCATGACTTTGCACTGCGGGAGGAACCCGGAGAACCCGGAAAGAACCCACGCTGATACGGGGAGAACATGAAGGCCCGTCTAGCCCGGGTATCGAACCTCTTGCTGTGAGGAGACGGAGCTAGCTACAACAGCACCGCGCATGGTAAACATAAACTATAGGCCTCACACGTGAAGATTATAAGATATCAGCGTTACTCTGAGTTTCAGCAGTTTGGTTAAATTTTGCATATAGTTGTTTTTTTGTTTTTAATAACTGATGACTGTACCTTTTTACTGTACAGACGCAGTAGTAGAGGTGAAATGATGTCTTGTATTTGTTCGGAGCAGGTGGCTACACCTCACACATTGCACCTTTAAGTACAAGAAGTAGTACCACGGTATACAAAATACTCCTCGACAAGTAAAAGTCCTGCATTCCAAGTTTCACTTCAGTAAAAGTATCTAAGTATTAGAAACAAAATGTACTTAAAATATCAAAAAAGCGGAATGGCTACCGTCGGAGTTACTCAATTATTGAATCATTATTATTTATCAATAAGTAAGCAGTACTTTAATGTTGTGGTTGAACAAAGAGAAGCTCATTTTAAACTTCTTTATATACTTTTGGTGGTTTAAGCTGAAATAATGGCTCTTATTTTGGAAACTGATCATGAACTGAACCTGAAAATAAACTTAAGCTTTCAAATAAACATAGTGGAGTATTTGCCTCTGAGATGTAGTGGGGTAAAAGTATAAAGTAACATGACATTAAAATAGTCATGTACAAATACCTCAAAAGTTGATGATACAGGTTTCCCTGCAGTTCAATTCTTATGGGGAGACCTGGCAGTACTTTTATAGTTTTTATACATTATGATTCATGTATAAATAATGTGAATGACAAAACAAATTATTATTATTATTATTTTACCTGCAGTGCTGAAAATGTGGGCACCGTTTGCATCGGGCCGTTTTTTTTTGTTATTACTATTTTAAAACCGTAAATAAATAAATAAAATAAAAAGTAATCTTGCTTTCAAATTTTGAAGAAATCTCTCATCTCTCAACTTTTAGAAGTCCGGTTAGCTTCTGTCCACATATGTATTCATTGCAAAAGAAAGGCATGTTTCGATTTGGGGTGTATATATTTAAAACAAATAACTCAGAGAGTCGGTCTTTTTCCCGCGTGGAGTGCGTGACGCAGGACGTTAAACTTTGCAAATACTTCACCAGTTCCTGTATCCGCTGTGTAGCACTAGACGACACCTTCAACAACATGCAAGTGTAGACCACGTCATGTAAATGTCATGTAAATCAGGAGAGACCAGTCGGATAAAGAAAGGATAATTGTTAATTTTTCACAGATGATATGCGATTATAAAGTCTCAGAGTCTTTGGCGCTTGGACTCTACAGGGAGATTTGTAATCGAGGGCCGTCTGCCCCGATCAGCAACAAGATAGATCCCCCCGTGGAGTCAAGACCTGGTGGTGGTGGCTGATGAGGCTGATAGAAGGATGAGTTGATGAAGCTGATGGATCTGTAAAGACTGGGTGGAGATGGGGAGGTGGAGATGGGGAGGTGGAGGGGTGCGTAACAGCAACATGAATGAACTAAAGGTAGAGAGATGGTCATATGTAAAAGAGACAGCAGCAAGATGAGAGGCTCACCATGTAATTGTTTCGTTGTGCTTATTGGATAGAAGAGACCAGCTGATATAAACAGCTGGTGTCATGATTGACAGCCCCGAACAATGACAGGAATTAAATAACAGGCTTTCATACAACGTTGTCGCAATTTCATTCTGTGCACACGTTAGAGAGGCTTTTTCCTCGTGTTATCTAACTGCAGAACAAGGAATCTCTATCCATGTAGAGTAAGTGTGTTTGTCCTTGGGGGGCTTCGTGTATTGTCTGTAGTTCACTCTTGCTGCCGGATGATCGATACACTAACTTTGCAAACGAGCTCTTCTTCGCATCCCCGGACAAGCCAACGACCCTTGAAGCAGCGATCGACCACAAACGGGCACCGCACTAGTTCTAAAGAACTCAAGTGAAAAGCTCTGGTACTCAGGAAGTGACGTCTTTTATGTTTCTGATCGGAGCTTCGATTTAAAACCACCGGCATTTGACCGGCATTCACTCAATCCATAATTATAAAAAAAAAAAACACGCCATTGTCTTGTTTTGCTTCTTTTCATGTCTTCGCCAGTCATTATTCACTAAGTGGTGAAAATAACAGTCTCTAACATGCTGTCACCAAACAGAGCTTTTGTTCTTCTGCTACAGTCTTCCTACTTCCCTCCCTCCCTCCCTCCCTCCCTCTCTCCTCTCCACATTCACCCTCTCACTTGATGGCTTTCGATTTGTCTTTCCATTTACTCCCCCCTATAGCCCCTCATCCGACGGATAGTCTTTCACCGTGGGAGTGGTAGCACCTCGGTCTGGCCCGTGATATTGGCTCGTTGGACGGTTGCCATGTTGATCTACAGTGAGAGATTACAGTCGCTGCACATGATATTCGGAGGATTATGCTGCCTGGAGACAAAGGGGAGGTGTGTAGATGGATAAAACCAGACTGAACAGAGGGGAAATTAGGACTTTTTCACTGTAAATTGACAGCATACGTAGCAAGAAAAATATAATTAAAGATTGGAAAGAAGAATGATGGACTCTTCTGTTGATGCCAGGAAAAGGTTTGCTGAATTCATATGGCAATCAAGAAAATAACATCCAATTTAAACAAATGGTGGCTTTCGGAAATACAGGTGCGTGAACATTTACTGCAACTGCTGTAAAAATCACCTTTTTACAGACGAAGACGTCGCCGGTCGACAACGAACAGTTCAAGCAGACGTGTTTGGGTTGATCCCGAATGAGTCCATGAAAAAGTCTCAAATCACTAGTTTGAAATTGGTTCAGACAGATTCGGAGGAATAAAAACTTCTGTTTGATCTCCATAGCAACACCGTCTGGTGACGAGGTGCTGTTGATCCGATCAACTTGGATCAGCCAACTCTGAAACATATGCTAACCAATGAGATATTCACGGTGAATCAGAGAATGATAAACTGAAACTGAAAATGCTGATGTAGCAAAACAGAACACCTCACTTTAAGAGATTTGACCATGTTTCTATGCTGATGACCTCACAAGCCCAACCGTGACGTTGGAGAGACGACGCAGAAAACACACTAAAAGTGCTGCTGTGTGTCTAAAGCAGGCGGCAACCTCCAGTTCTGCCGAGAGAAGATAATGAGGAAGTGTCTTAAACATGCATTCTCTCTCCTGGCCACCAGGGGGCGACTCCTCTGGTTGTATAGAAGTCTATAGAAAATTACTCTACTTCTCTCTTGATTTATTCCCTCAGTAAACATTGTAAACATGAGTTTATGTCTCAATCTCTAGTTTCAAGTCTTCTTCAATACAGCATGATGTTCATTTAGTAAATTATGGTCCATTTAGAGTCAAACAGACCATAAAGCAGGGGATGCTTTAGGGCGGGGCTCCTCCTCTTTCCAAATAAGGTAACTTCAGTTTATCGGTTGCAAAAAAAAGTCAAGATGGCGACCTCGAAATCACCAAACTCTAGTCTTCATAACATCAGACCAACGGGTGACATCACGACGACGACGTCCACTTCTTATAAACACTCTGTGGTCTAAAGACAGGGACAACCGTTTCATGTTTTCAATTTCAATTTAAAGAAGTGGATTGTTTTGAGAATAATTCTACTTTCCACTCAGTTGAAGGCTGACGTCTCTTTGAATACCGAGAGAACTCAGAGAGTCGTTTCTTTAGCAGATTCTTCTTACAGTTCAACAGCAGAGAGCTCAGTATCGCTGCTGTCTGACCGTCTTCATACAATAACCACATGTTTTATGTGTTTTTACACTTTACACACGTATGTGTATGTGCGTGCGTGCGTGCGTGCGTGCGTGCGTGTGCAGACGCTGTATCTGTATAAAGGTCATCCATGTTCCCACGCCACAAACGTCCACTCATTAACACCGACTCCCACTCACATGCTCCTGTGAGTCTGAGGAGGAGGAGGATATACGGTGCTCTCAGCCATCGTTGGGTCTAGTCTCTCTGGCATTTCCTCTCTTATACATCTTTAATTGCAAGTACAGGTATTATTTTCTTTTCAGTATTATGCAGTGAAACCTCTGGACAAGGTGCAGAACTATTGCTCAAGAATTGTTCTTGAGTGTGTTAGATTTTAAAATGTTTTCAAATGTACAAACCGAATCTAAAAAGGAAGTATTAACTACACCTATTAAATAAATGTAGAGGAGTGAAAGGTACAATATTCCCCTCTGAAATGTATGGGAGTGCAAATATGCATCAAATAGAAATCCTCAAGTAAAGTTCAAGTATCTCAAAATGCTACATCAGTACGGTACTTGAGTGAATGTACTTCAAACAACAGCAGCAACGCAGACAAAAAAATTCAAATAAAAATCTGATTGACTCTTCATCTCCGAAGACGAGAGCTGACAGTAAATAAATAGCATCCTCTCCGGTGAATTCCAGCTTCTCGATTTGTAGCTTTTATTTCGGTGAATAAACCATCCGCACAAAAACATTGTTGGGGTTTTACTTTAATGAGAGAGTTCTCCTCCTCTTCTCCCCACCTTTGTCTCTCTCCTTCTCTTCGGCTTCTAAAGGAAACGAGAGTCTCATCCATAACACAGGGATTTGAGTGCTTCCACACACACACACACACACACACACACACACACACACACACACACACACACACACACACACACACACACACACACACACACACACACACACAAAGCAACAAGTCCTTGATAATAATTCATAATAATGAAAGGACTCCTTCCCGTGGTGTCAGTATTCTTAGAATCGGGTTTCTCCATAGAAACAACAACAGACACACGTCACACATGAGTCACATCTCGGTGTAACGTCGGCTGGGATCCAGATGTTTGCTCATTGGCAGTGAGCGGAAACTGTATAGAAATAAAGGCTTTTGCACACAGAGTTTGGTATTTTTCTGTGTATGTTTTCGATTGGATAACGCGCCTCGTTTCTTTCCCCGATTCCGAGCCGTCCTGCAGAGAAAACGACGCGAGGTCGTATTTGTTTTTAACTGGAGGGCTAAAATCACCGTTTCCACTAAAACGTCCAGCTTTATTCTCTGTTGAAAGATGGAAATAATCACTGTTTATTTTTACTGCCTGCACAAACAGAGAGGAGAATTAAAATTTAGGAACACGGCGTCGGTCCAAAAGTAACAACACAAGAGTTTAAAAAAAATAAATGAAAAAAAGTCTCTCCTAAAACAGACCAAAAGACAAACACACTCTGGTTTTTGGGCGACAAAGCAAAAGGACGTTTAAAAAAAAAAAAGAAAATGCAGGACGAGGCGGGAAAAAAAGACAAGTAGCAGTAGGAGGGATATCAAATCACTAAAACCCTCAGCGGAGCATGAGAGACCAAAAATAGTGCACAACAGAAATATATGCAAAGACCCAAAATAACTTCAACCCTGAAGCTAAAGGATCAGGGTTGGAGACGAGAGAAGAGAGAAGAGAGAAACAGAGTCGTGGAGGAAACCAGAAGCCAACCAGCCGCCTGAACGCTCCGTTACAAGGAAAGGTTCTGTATGCTAAATGTTACGACGCGCTAACATACAAAAAAAACACAAAGGGACTCATATTTATTTACTTGTATTTTTTTAAAGTGAGCGCATCATCGAGTCTTATCTTTACATTTTTGGGTCAATTTATCACTTTGAGGATATTTTGTTTTGGATTTTAATTTGTATTGTTGTAATACATTTTCTGATTTTATTTCATTGCGGTAATGTAATGTTTTTTTCTATGTAATCTATTAATAAATAGACATAATGCACAGATTAGATCCAGTGTAATTTACACATTACCTACAATGCACCCCTCCCTCTGACAGTGTGTGTGTGTGAGCTCGAGGTAGCTGGCCTGCAGCAGAGATGCGCAGCGGGCTACAGAGGTCTCACTTCTACCCAACTCCACACCTCCAGATTTCTTCTTCTACTTTTGAAACTTGTAGTCTTTAACCGACGCCGACTCGAGTGACTCCACACGGCTCCCCCTGGAGGCTGCACACCACAACACACCCGGAGTCACGCTGATGTGTAAAGAAAGACACTCACATGCGTGCAGAGAGAAGTGCTTGCGTTCCGAGGACCCAGCGCTCGCGGCCGCGGCCGAAGGGATCACAGGGGCCACGCTCGACCCCAGGGACCCGACCACCGGGCGGGCGGTGGAGGACGAGGAGGTGACGGCCGCCACGGAGCCGGAGGAGTCGGCCCCCCCCTCTCCTAACAGGTGCTGGATGGAGTGGAGCTGGAAACAGGGGTCCGAGAGCAGGACGGAGGACGCCCGGGATATCCTGAAGGAGGAGGAGGAGGAGGAGGAGGAGGAGGAGGAGGGGGGGGGGGGGGGAAGGAGAAGGAGAAGGAGAAGAAGAATAATAAGGGGAAGGAGAAGAGGAAGAGGAAGAGCAAGAAGGAGAAGAAGGAAGAAGAAGGAGGAAGAAGGAGAACAAGAAGAAGGAGAAGAAGAAGAAGAGTTTAATTCAGATCAGCACAAAAGAAGCAAAGGGAGCAAATATAACTTTTAGACCCCTGATCACGTTTTCTTTTCATTGATGAACCATATTAACAGATATACATCCGTCTGATTACAGCAGCTCGTAGATATTTATAGTGTTTTTTTTTCTTCTTAAAAACACACGATTCAAATGATTATTAAATATGGAACAGAACACCAAAAAGCAAAAGTCAGACAGGAAGATGTTGTTCTGAACATGAGAGCAACAAACAAACAAACAGATGAACTTAGAAAACAACATCTCACAGGAAAAAATGGTTTTCTTCTGTTTTCACACAATCGGAGAAAAAACTCGAAATCACACATCAGTCGTGATGTAGAACCTCATCTTTCATATATCTCCCTCCTCCCCTTCCCTCCACCCCCCCACCTCTCCCCCCTTGTTCTCTCTCTCTCCAGCGCCACTCAATCCCAATTCTGTGCATCAATCTTTTATCGCGGGGCTTCCCACAAGACCCGAATCCCACTCACTGATATTCTCTCTCTCTCTCTCTCTCTCTCTCTCTCTCTCTCTCTCTCTCTCTCTCTCTCTCTCTCTCTCTCTCTCTCTCTCTCTCTCTCTCTCTCTCTCTCTCTCTCTCTCATATCAAAAGCTCAATCAAAGCAGCTGCGATGCAAGAGGTGGTGTCTTGGTAGGTGGGAGTACTGTGAGTACTTCTGACCCCCCCCCCATCATTATACTTCATACTCTTACTCCACGAAATTTCACTTTTTAATCCCCTACATTCATCCGACTGCTGTCGTTACAAATTAATTCACAGATTTGGATTTTACATGAAAAGAATGTGTAAAATGTGCCACGTGTTTCTCTCTGCAGATATTTGGCCATTTCTACGTCACCAGAGATGAATCCTCGACCCGAGTAAAGAATCTACGCTCGAGAAGAATTTTATTATCGTGCACCAAATAAACCAACAAATGAAATGAGCTTCACTTCGCTCCAAACTCTCGTCACTACAACACGTACGTTTTGTTTTGCTTGGACTCTGGCGGCGGCGTGAATTGTGTGGCCATCTTTGACCCACGCTTGACCCCCTAGTTTACCCACCACTGGTGGCGGTACCAGTGGTGCTGCTGCTCCTCGACCCGGGGAACCTCAGAGAGAGTCGTACGAGGCGGTTAATGACCGGAGCCACTCGGCCTCAGAAGGAAAGACGTAGCGCGTCCTCCACGGATAAGTGATCCAATACAACCAGATGTTGCATTGTTTTAAATGACGGTGCATCTCGTGGCTGGTTGAAAGGTCATTTACGCTTCCATCGAGTTCGCTTTTCTTTTCTTTTTGATGCATTTCATCAGTTCAGAGTGAAATGCAGACTTTTATTGTGAAAAAGGGTTTTTGACCATTTTAGCTTGTAGAAGGTTCTTTAAACAAGTAGATTTTATTTAAGTACACAAGAACAAAAAAACACGCTGTTCAACGGCTCAACCAGACCGACACCTGAAAGAGGCAAAGAGCAACAGTTGGATACGAAGAGAATAAATCTCTGAATTGCAACGGCTTCCAGTTTCAGTGGCCAGCGTTTCACAATAAACAGTTTAAAACCTCTTCAATCCAACGACGTCAGACCAGATAGCAGAGACGAACTCGGCATTTAGAGTTTAATAATGGCCGAGGGTCACCGACGCGTTAATGGACTGGAAAACAAATTCAAAAGCAAAGATCGGCTAAAAAGAGGCTAAAATCAACTTTGAATAATTTAATTATTCTATTTAAAATGTAAATAATACATTTGGTGTCTGAATGACACCTTTTTTTTGTGTTTTTTTTTAAAATCTCTGTTAAAGAATGAAAACATCAAGATAACAGGTGCCTTCTGAACAGCAGATATTTGCCTCCGATAGGTCGTCCCTGTCCGTCACAGGAGGAATCCACAGGGACCGGCGTGGAAAACACCGGTGACATTTCCACCAGAACCCACTCTGACCTTTTCATCACAGCAGCACAGACATTTCACACGGAGAGACTCTTCGTCCTCTCTTCACATGCTCCTCCTCTACCTCAGCCTCTCTCCTCCACGCAGACCAGAGGGAGGAGGAGGAGGAGGAGGAGGAGGAGGAGGAGGAGGAGGAGGAGGAGGAGGAGGGGGGGGGGAACATCTTGCGATATAATCCATTGGTAAGAAAAGCAGAGTGAGTCAGAGTGAACAAGCTGGAAAATGTCACCGGCTGTGTTTCAAGGCCATTGTTTTGCCTCTTTTTAATTACAAACCGACAAAAGGGCAAAGTGTTTATATTGACGCGGCTCATTATGCGCGGAGCGGAAGGGGAAAACGACTCGAACGTGAATGAATGGTGAAAAAGAAAATGAAAACGACACCCGAATGAACGACGGGGACAAGAGACACCGAACCAGAATGAGCGTATTCTCCAGTTGACCCGCATGATGGATGACGGCGCGGCGAACCCACATCGGGCATTCTGGGCCTCGTCTCCCAGGAGACAAAGGGAAACTCGTCTCATGAACCTTTTTAAGCTGAAGAAGTGTTTGTGTAGAGAGGAGAGTGTGTGTGTGTGTGTGTGTGTGTGTGTGTGTGTGTGTGTGTGTGTGTGTTATCTTAATCCCCTGTGGCAGGAGATCAGCATGAAACACACACTGTGACCAAAAACCAAAGACAGCTACACGCACATGCGCGCACACACACGCACACACACACACACACGCACACACGCACGCACACACACGCACCTAAAGAAGACCACTCCCTCCAGTCGCCGGGGCAGCAGGAGATCAATAGTATTGCTAATCAGGCGACTGATTGATCGATCTTTGATGGTGAGTCACTGTGCTGAGTCAGCACGATGAATGACGCCACTGGCAGGTTGAGCCGTTAAGCGTCGTGTTCAACCGAGTGAAGCCGATGTGGATGTGTCTTAAAGCTGCATTCTCTCTCCTGACCACCAGGGGGCGACTCCTCTGGTTGTATAGAAGTCTATAGAAAATGACTCTACTTCTCTCTTGATTTATTCCCTCAGTAAACATTGTAAACATGAGTTTATGTCTCAATCTCTAGTTCCAAGTCTTCTTCAATACAGCATGATGTTCATTGATATACTTCATACGTTGAACAGCCATTTCAGCTCTGCCACTGTCCCCTTAAAAGAGTGAACTAAAGAGGATAGAAATAAATTCCACCTGCTTGTGACCGAGCTGACTCAGAAACTCTTAAAGTGCCTCACGAAAGGTTCCATAAAGGTTATAAAGAATAATTATGCAAACAAGACATGTCGAGACAGTCAAACACACAAGAACCTAGAAAATACTCTTTGAAAGGCTTAACTTTAAAAAAAGTTTTTAACCCTGTTATTTTGTGAAGGGATGCCTGTTAATCGATATATAATTTAATCAATAATATCAAAGATCCACATGTTTGTGTTTCTCATGGTAAGTTGTTGGAACCCTAAAACAGAGACTGGATTGTTGATGTATGAAAACAGCAAAGCAAACCTTTATAGAATTAAGACCGAGGATGAACAGACAATGAATATGTCATTATATCATATTCATTCCTTCATGCGTGAAACGGCTTCCCTTGTATTTAAGCAATAAACCACTTTGTATGAATAATATTTAGAAACAGGCTTGTCACCAGTTTACAATATACAAGACTGGACTACTGTAATTCACTTTTCACCGGGGTCACTGCCAAGAACATCAAAAAACTACAATACATTCAAAACAGCGCTGCCAGGATCCTGATGAGAGTCTGGAAACATGAGCACATAACCCCATAACCATAACCCCAAACCCCCAACCCCCACCCTACACTCCCTACACCGGCTCCCTGTCTCACTCCGGATTGACTACAAAGTCCTACTACTCGCCCATAAATGCATAAATGGACATGCACCTCCCTACCTACAGGAACTCATCACTCCCCAAACCTCCACCCGCACCCTCAGGTCCACAAACAGATCGCTCCTTCGGGTCCCCAACACCAAGCTCCACTATGGGGACCGGGTCCCCAACACCAAGCTCCACCATGGGGACCGGGTCCCCAACACCAAGCTCCACCATGGGGACCGGGTCCCCAACACCAAGCTCCACCATGGGGACCGGGCCTTTGGAACAGTCTCCCTGAACACATAAGGGCAACACAGACACTGGACTCTTTTAAGACTGGCCTAAAAACCTTTTTATTCAGGAAGGCGTTTTTTACTCTGTGTTAAATCTGTCAGCTATTTCTTTCTTTATTATAGTCTGTTTTAACTATGTTTTTAACTATAGTCTGTTTTAACTATGTTTTTAAATATAGTCTGTTTTAACTATGTTTTTAAATATAGTCTGTTTTAACTATGTTTTAACTATGTACTATGTACTGGCTCTGTGCACTCTGAGATTCTTATGAATGAAGAGTGCGTTATAAATTAAATTTATTATTATTATTATTATAATATTCTTCTTTGACAGGTTGAAAGTTCAAAATGAGAAGAATCGCTCATAATTCATAATTTGGGGAGTAAAACCGTGAACAAATGTCGTCCTTCTTGTACAAACTGTACACACCTCCGTTGCTGAGAAATGAAGCGGAAGTGCCAAAAACTGCACTTCCTCAAATGGCCACTTGAGGCTCCAAAGTCAAGTCGATCCCCATAGACCTCCATGATAAAATGCCCAACCTTAAAGCAGAAATAAACATGTTGACACCCTGGTGCAAAAAAAAAAAGAAAACGGGTTGGTCTACCAGGTGAGCTGCTAGCTTTCTGCTTGATACAACTCTTTGAGCTTTTTGCCCATTTCACTTTGAACATCGGAACGGCTCCTCAGGCTACGTCCATATTCTGTACTAACATGGACAAATACACAACCTCCAGTTCTAACGAGTGAAGCCGATGCGGAAGAGTCTTAAAACTTGCATTCTCTCTCCTGACCACCAGGGGGCGACTCCTCTGGTTGTATAGAAGTCAAAGCTTCATGTGTTAAAGCTGCATTCTCTCTCCTGACCACCAGGGGGCGACTCCTCTGGTTGTATAGAAGTCAAAGCTTCATGTGTTGAAACTGCATTCTCTCTCCTGACCACCAGGGGGCGACTCCTCTGGTTGTATAGAAGTCTATAGAAAATGACTCTACTTCTCTCTTGATTTATTCCCTCAGTAAACATTGTAAACATGAGTTTATGTCTCAATCTCTAGTTTCAAGTCTTCTTCAATACAGCATGATGTTCATTTAGTAAATTATGGTCCATTTAGAGTCAAACAGACCATAAAGAGGGGATGCTTTAGGGCGTGGCTACAAGGTGATTGACAGGTCTCTACCAGAGCAGATATGGTCACTTCCTGTTCATTGGTTGCAAAAAACATGGCGACGACCGTATTCAAAGACGCCAAACTCACGACGACTACGTCCACTTCTTACACAATCAATCTTATTATCATGAAAATAAGAGTGATGTGCCGCTACTTTTACGAATGTCATTATTAAAACACACGCCTGCAACCACGTGTGAAAAAAAATGCAGTGTTTTAAAACAATGTAGGTGCACAAGCATGTAGTTTATTTATATAGTAATAGATCTCTTTCTTTCTGGCCAATCAGGTTTTGCTCCGTGAGAGTCCCCCTCACAGGGGGCAGCATGTAGCAGCATAAGCCTTGAGTGGAGAGAGAGAGAGCGAGAGAGAGAGAGAGAGAGAGAGAGAGAGAGAGAGAGAGAGAGAGAGAGAGAGAGAGAGAGAGATGAAAACAACAACGTGTGAGCGTGAGAGCCTGAAACAGAAATAGACAGAAAAAGAGAGCAGTAAAAAGAAAGAGGAGAAAAGAAAGAGCAGGAGGAGGAAGAGGGTCTGAGATTGGCGGAGGGTGCTGAGGAAAAGAGTGTGTGTGGGGGGGGATTAAACAATAATGGAGGAGAGGAAGAGGAGGAGGAGGCGGAGGAGGAGGAGCTGGGAAAGCACCAGAGGAGGCAGACACACATCTCACACAGCGAGTGGTGAGGAGACGGAAGCAGCTCACAGCTCGACCTCCACTACTCGCACATCTGGACACACACGTGTATATGTATATATATATATATATATATATGTATATATATATATATATATATATAAATATATATAAATATATTTATATATATACACATATATACACACACACAAATATATATATATATATATTTATAAACACACACACACACACACACACACACACACACATACATCTGGAGAGGAATAACTTCTCTTTTTCGGAGCCTCGGAGAAGAGAAAGAAGAGCTCACAGCTGCATGTTTCACAGATTTATCTTCTGCATAAAAAAATCTATCATCCACCCACTGCTGAAGGAAAAAAAAACACGTCTCTGCACGGATCAGCCGGAGGAGAAAGACACAGAGAGCAACTGAGCGGTGTGTGAGTGTGTGTGTGTGTGTGAGTGTGTGTGTGAGAGAGAGAGAGAGGGATAGGGAGAGAGAGAGAGAGAGAGAGAGAGAGAGGGAGCTTTAAGTGCTTGCGAGTGAAGAGAAGTGAGGCGAAGTGGACGGAATGCTGACTTCTTTGAAAATCTGATCTGGAGACTCGGGGCGTGTGCTGTGGGCGGCAGACAGCTGGGGGCCGTGATTCATAAAAAAAAAAAAAAAAAAAAAAAAAAAAAAAAGAAGAAAAAAAAACAGACTTGGCGGAGAAAAGACAAAGAGACGCTACAACTGAGACGAAAGGCTCCTCCGTCACGAGAGCAGCCGCTGAACGGAGAGGAGGGAGAGCGAGAGATCCTGTGGGAGACGTGAAGGTTTGTTTGGAGGATACAAAAAAAAAAAAAACAATCACCACCCCGGGTCTGTTTACATCTTTGTGAAGAGGACTTTCACGTCCACGTGAAGCTCAAGCAAGGAATCACAAAGGGGGACGAGCCGCAGACAAAGTCTTCGGGATCTAGCGATCGGGAGGGGACCTCCGGTCTGTGTTGGGGTACAGGAGGAGCCGGTATGGGATAACCGGATCGCACAGGGGGTCGAGAGGAAGGAATGTTTTCTCCGACTGGAATAAAACCCGACGACAAAAAGGGATTAACATTCTAAAAGCAGAACTCCTCTTTTTTTTGTTTTTTTCCTCCGCTTTTCACAACACCTGGAGTTTTTAAGCGACTGAACTTTGCTTGTGCTCATTCAGAGATTGTTGCAGTCACCTCCACCCTGCTGAACACAGATCGCAGAGCAGAAGGGACTGTTTGTTTACAGCCTTTTTTTTCTTTTTTTTTTTATGTAGCCACCTCTCTCTCTTTTTTTTATTATTTTGTATTTTTTAATCTTGTTTGCCCTCTCCAGATGGCTGCCACGCTGGCAGGTGGACGCAGATGCGATCGCCTCATTCAACATTAACTGGGGGTTGGAGGCGTAGATGAAACCCAGCGAGCGGAGCGTTTCATCACGGTGACATTGTGTTTGTGCCCCGTAGCTTAAATGCAAATAAGCTTTCTGCCTTAGTGTCTTGGAAACGATAAGAGACTCGGAGTGAGGGGTTCACACATTTACACCGGAATATCTGGCTGCAGCTTAAGAGGCTTTATCTCCACATGTAAAAGGACTGGAACGAGGTAAAAAATGAGAAACAAGTGTACACGCTCATGTGTTAGTTTGTCAGGAGTCTGTTTCTGTCAAATGTGAATTACTTGATAAAAATTGAGATGAATCCCACAGCATGAAGGATGTGAAACACACGTTTAAAAAGTTATAAGCTGGGTGATAATACAGAGAAAACTATAAACAGATCTCTGGCTGCTGATGCCCGCAGCCTGCTGGTGGGCATCATGTCGTACGTTGCTGGGAGCAGTGGTTTTCCACAGGGTGTGGTGGCACCAGCGGTTACAGCGACATCGCCATCGTGGTGGTCCGTTGTTGTCTTGTTAGTTTGTCTCCAGCTCCCCCAGCCGGACCCGGTCCAGGCCACCGTCTGCCCGTCTCAGGACTCCTCCCAGGCGGGCGGATGCATCTGCGCCTCGGACATCCTCAGCTGCACCGCCGCGGGTCTGGATCAGGTTCCCCGGGAGATGCCCGTCTCCGTCGTCACTCTGGATCTCAGCCACAACAGGATCGAGCAGTTGGAGGGCGGCAGCTTCGAAGGACTTAACCGGTTGGAGACCTTGCGGATAGCGCACAACCGACTGACTGGTATTGAGCCAGGGGCATTTCGAAACGCTTCTGGGAGTCTGGTCCGACACCTGGACCTGTCGTCCAATCAGCTTCGTATTTTGGAGCAGCATTATTTCCTGGATCTGCCCGGATTGAAGGAGCTGCTGCTGTTCAACAACCGTATCGCCACCGTGGAGAGCAGAGCCCTGGGTGGACTGGGCAGCCTCCACAAGGCCTACCTCAGTCATAACCGCATTACAGACTTCCCCTTCTTTTCCATCCAAGAGCACAGCCACCCTCACCTGTCCATGCTGGACCTGTCCTCAAACCGCCTGTCCAAACTACCCCTGGAGGACATAACAAACTTACCCATCTCAATGCAGCAAGGACTCTACCTTCACAACAACTCCCTGGTATGTGAGTGCTCCATGTACGGACTGTTCCGGCACTGGGACCAGAGAGGATTTGCCTCGGTGACAGATTTCCGACAGGAGTACACCTGTCTGGTCTACGGGATACAGAGGGGCACTGTGCGCTTCTTCCAGCACGGCCGCTACTTTGAAAAATGCAACTTGACCGTGATGAGTCAGGGGCTTAAAGAGCAGGATAGCAGTGTTTCAGTGAAGGCGGGAAAGCCGGTGCTGCTGCACTGCGTGACCACTCTCACCGGACGGCATGTGACCTTTCTCTGGGTGTCACCGAATCAGGAGTACGTGGCACCGCCGGGGAACAACGGATCGTTAAAGATGTACGCCAACGGCAGCTTGGAGATCGTGGCGGCTCGTGCGGAGGACTCTGGCATCTACTGGTGCATGTCCCTGGACCGGCAGCGGCAGCGCAATGAGACGCAGGAGGTCAACGTGACCGTGGTGCTGCACGACGACGAGCCCCACGAGCCGTTCAACACCGGATTCACCACCCTGCTGGGCTGCGTGGTGAGCCTGGTGCTGGTCCTCATGTACCTCTACCTGACGCCCTGCCGCTGCCCTCCCTGCCGCAAACCCCTGACCCCGGCCACGGCGATCCCGAGCCAGGGGGCCGAGGCCGGAGTAGGGAGCGCCCAATCCTCAATCCTCACCCCAACCCCGCCGGCGACCACTGAGGGCCCAGGCCGCAAGGTCAGTACCAACAAGCATGTGGTGTTTCTGGAGCCGATCAGAGAGCAACAGAACGGCAGACTCAGGGCAGGGATGGGAGGACATTTGGGTCCAGGTTTACTACTAGGGGCAGAGCAGCACTCAAAGCTCCACAACCAGTCCCAGCAGAGGGCGGGGGACACAGACTCCATCATGCCCATGTTCCCAGACACTCCGATCACGTTGCCATAGCAACGGGACAAACAGAGAGACAGTATCATCACCTCTCACTCATTTCCCCCTCTGCTTCTCTTTAACCTCTTCACTGCCCCTAGAACCGGACCACCTCCTCCCACTGCCTCTAGAACCAGACCACCTCCCACTGCCCCTAGAACCGGACCACCTCCTCCCACTGCCCCTAGAACCAGACCACCTCCCCCCACTGCCCCTAGAACCAGACCACCTCCCCCCACTGCCCCTAGAACCAGACCACCTCCTCCCACTGCCCCTAGAACCAGACCACCTCCCACTGCCCCTAGAACCGGACCACCTCCTCCCACTGCCCCTAGAACCAGACCACCTCCCACTGCCCCTAGAACCGGACCACCTCCTCCCACTGCCCCTAGAACCAGACCACCTCCCACTGCCCCTTGAACCAGACCACCTCCTCCCACTGCCCCTAGAACAAGACCACCTCCCACTGCCCCTAGAACCGGACCACCTCCTCCCACTGCCCCTAGAACAAGACCACCTTCCACTGCCCCTAGAACAAGACCCCCTCCGACTCCCCCCAGCACCGGACTACCTACCACTGCCCTCAGCACCAGTCCCCATCTCACATCCCCCCAGCGTGGAACCACCTCCCACTGCGCCTTGCACCGGATCACCTCCCATTCCCCCCAGCACCGGACAAACACCCACTACGCCTATCTCTGGATCACCTCCCACTGCCCCACGCACCATACCTGAGCAAACCAGTAATCCCATACTGACTTTCAAAATGTATCTTTCCTTTGCAACAGCCTGATAAAAACAGAACAAGTTGAAGAGATTGAACTTTACATATATATTGTTGTTTGCCCAGGTCTTGCCCACTAGGCCCTACAGACAGCCATCAACCAATGCACTGTGATGGGACGGGCTCAGGCAGACTGACAGGGTAGGGACGCTGCTCACGGAGAAGTTACAGGAAAGAGAGGACAGAGACGCAGGAGAGGAAAGTAAAAAAAAAGAAGAAAAAAACAGACCAGAAATAGAAAGGTTATGAACTCTGAGGATCTGTGAATACTGCCTCGAATTCTAAGCGAGGAAACTGTGTTTGAGATGAAGTTAAAAAGACATCAGGGATGTTTTTCCTGCCACAACGATGGAGCATGGACTGCTGCTGTCCCTTTAAGCACGGCTTGTACCTTTAATAAACATTTGCTGCAGATGCCTTCTTGTCTCGTACAGAGACATAGAGAAAATAAAAAATAAAAATCCTTTTGTAGAGCTTTTTAGTGTTTCCTTTTGTTTTTGTAGTCAGTTGATTAGAGCCAACCTGCGTAGTGTAGCTCTGTCACAATGTGAAACGTTTTAGAGTAAACAAGCTAGAGAAGAAGAAGAGGATCTTTTATCAAGTAAAAATAGAAACAGTTTTAAAGGATAAGGTTTGAACTCCCCATCCTTCCTCCTCTCCCCTGGAACTTGATTAACGTCATCATCAGTCAGAACGAAGTTCGGGAAATCAAAAGGGATATAAATAAATTAAAAGCATCAGCTGAAATTATTCATGCTGTAGAAGAAAAATCATTGTTTGTTGAGTTTGGAGACAGGGGGACTTTTTAATGCTCTTCTTTTTATTTCACTCCGTCTGAGACAATAAATGTGAAAATGAATCGTTGACAAAGAAAAGATTTGCCTTTGTGTGGTGAATACACAGCAGGACAATCAGGGCGGACATGTTTCTGTTGTTTATTGTCTTCTTCACTGTATTCACTGCATCTCCCCCCTCCTCACACTGACCCCCTTTCTCCCACCTGTCTTTACCTGTGTGTTAATAAACTGATGTATCTGGACTGTCCAGGTGAACGCATGCCTTCTTATTGTTACTGGGATGTGACAATGTAAAGAGTCAAGTGTGTGAGAGAGAGTGTGTGTGTGTGTGTGTGTGTGTGTGTGTGTGTGTGTGTGTGTGGGTGTGTGTGTGCATGTGTACAGCCACAATCTTTACACATTCAGCCTCGACCAGGTGAATAAACTCAGCTGACAATTGACCCTTTGCCAAGTCCCGCCCTAAAGCGCAGACTGGCCAATCACAGCGTAGCATCAGCCAGCTCTGACCAGGTCCAACAAATATCCTGCTCTCCACCTTCAGGCTGCTTTAGTGGGTCTGGAGCTCGTCGTGGTTAAACGTTGTGTAACAGTGATCGTTACCCGGAGAGCTTGGAAGGAGTTTAGCTTGCTTTTCAACCTGTTTTCACCGAATTAGTGTCACATCCTGATACAGCCTTCATATTGTAGACCCGTCTGTCTGCTTCTCTCTGAAATCTCTTTTTCATTTTTTATCCAAAAATAGATAGTATTTATTCAGGGGAGTGCAGTTAGTGACAGTGTGGGCTCCATGGTAACGTAGATCTGGCAGCTTGACTGGCGTTGCAGCAGTGGGCGGGGCTTGGCAAAGGGCCAAAATCTCCACACACTCAACTACAACTTGACAAATTCTGCAGAAAAATTATCAAATATGATTTACTTTCTGTGAACAGATGATGTTGTTGTGGACAACATGACACCTGGATGAACAGGGAGAATTTAAGATGGCTGTCACAGTGTGGACCTCCAATAAATATTCATAGTTACAACAGTTAGTTGTTAGATAGTAGTTCCTGAAAGTTTAAAAATTTACTTTTAAGGCTGGTAAACTGAATCTGCATCTTCAAAATTAATTCTGTCCCTAGATTGCATTTATTTATCCACTAAATAATGTTTTGTATCCAACACTCCAGGGGTTTATTCTGCATATTAATTACATTTACTTTTGATACTATTATAGTAAATATACGTTCTTTCTTTCTATAAGAGAGACAGTTGGAGCACAAAGGAGAACACAAAGTCAGAATATTGTTTGTAATAAATACAATCCCATGTGTTTGCTTAATAACATCAACACATCCCTGTTTGGTCATTTGACTGCCATCATCACCACCTTCACTTCTCTCACCACCATCATCATCATCATCATCATCATCTCGCACCAATGTCATCTTCACCATGAAAAGACTATTTTTCACGGGCGAATCATGAAGCTAGAAGTGAATTATTGTTGCTGCCTCATTCAAAGCCCCATTTTTTATGTGTTGGTCGAGTTGATCCGACAAGCCACATGTGCTAATGACAACTTAATCAGGACCGAATCTGGAAACCATAGATGTTATTTACATTCGTCAGTGATGAGACTCTGTACTGTACTTCTGGTAGTCGAGCATTAGAGTCACAGAGCAACAGCAGCAACGCTTTTCAGTCAGACAATTTGTCACCAGCTCAGTCGGTGCACGAGGCCGAGCAGCGTGAGAGAGAGCATTAAAAAGGAGAAAACCCGTGTGTGTGTGTGTGTGTGTGTGTGTGTGTGTGTGTGTGTGTGTGAGAGGATTGAGTATACTAGAATGTGAAACGGGCTGTGAGGAGGAAATGTGTTTACTCACTGATGTAATTGAGTCTGAATAAGAAATATGGGCGGATAAAAACAGACGAGGAGCTCCGAGGACAAAACTAGAGACGGCCTCATGAGCCACATCTTATAAACCACGGAATCAGATTTTTAATTTGACTTTAAACGGGTTCAGATACGGCGAGGCAGTTGATCTCACGCGCCTATTACAACTCTTCTGAACTCCGTCACACGGAACATGTAGCAGAACGAATGTGTTTCAACCAAACAAAAAACAAAATCTACAATTACATGCTAACTTCCACCTAATCACGTCTTAGCATTGACTCTGAATGCAAGTGCTTCTCCTCTAAAATTCACCTCCTGGTCTGTCTGAACACACCTTTAAATATCCAAACTATTCCCATCTTTTTCTTTCTTTCTTAAGTATTCTCATAACTAAAAACACGAGTCGTGCTGTTCGCATGTCTACCGCTCTGATGTTGCGTAAGGAGGTGAAATAAAGCACCTCAACTTAAACTGGAGCCTTTACACACAAATATACATTATTTACACAAAAAAGTAGAAGTAATAGTCGGCAAGTATGCACAGAGAGTACAAATACAGCCCCCGCCACACACACACACACACACACACACATAATGAAGGATTATTAATCTCCCCTGGTTATTTCCTGTGTTTCCTTCACGCTATTATTCAAATCAACACGATATCACTGAATAACCATAAAGAACCGCTGGAAATCACTGATCGTTGTGCAGATCGTGTAAAGTGAGTTCGACACTGAAGAATGGGCCATTATTCTAAAGTCCACGAGCCCACTCAGGGGTTGATGGCGAAGGGGAGATTTGAAACACGGAGGAGGTGAAGTCACATCCTGGAGGTATTTTTCACACTTTATTAAAAAGCTCAACTCACATCAGTGAAATGATTTACTGACGCAGAAGAAGAAGAAACGAAGACTCCGGAGATTTACACCGGAGAACCCCTCTGCTGATGGTGTGAAAGTGTTTTAAAAACAACATGGCTCCTTAAATCCATAATGATAGATAATAGATAATTCAGCATATTTGTAACGGAGCCAGTTTGGAGCCCTGTAGTTCTAATCCGTAAATATTAACCTTTTTTCATTGCATTATCAATATGCATTTCTTGTACATTACCAACCAGGTTTCCATCCTAATGTAGCTCAAAGTTTGAAAGTTAAAAGCAAACGCAAATGAATTATAGACGTGGACGTCGTCATGGTGACGTCATCCGTTGGTTTGTGGTCGTTTTGAAGCCTCAAGTTCGGCGATTTCGCCGTCGCCATCTTGGCTTTTCTTTTTAACACGTTGATGTAATACTCTTTCTTCTACCAGCCATTCTAGAGAGTGACTGATGATCACGATGAAACAGTGCGAGTGGTTTGCGGATATTAGATCTCAGAAGAATGTGACTTTGCGAAGCCAACAAGTCGACCTTCAGGTCACACTGCGATTGGTCGGCTGTGCTGAGGTGAGAAAATCAACTCGGTTTGAACTTCCCCTTTTTCACACGTCACTTTTTCTGGAGGTCAACACCGTGACGGACAGTCCGTCCTCCTCCTGTAATCGGAGCTTCTCATCAGAGCTTCTCATCAGAGCCTGAGCTGAAAGGGTTAATGTGAGGTGGGGGGGGAAATGTTCTCACTGTGATGCACTTATGTGAAATGGAGGGCATGGATCCATTAAATATTTAAGAGGTCTTCCCTCTTGTTCAGCTTCCACTTCAAAACACGTCAACATTTGGTTGGAGCTTGTAAAACCACTGCAGAGTACACAACTCTGTGAGATATGAGATAAATAGGGAGGGTGGGGGGGGGGGCTTTGTTTCTGAGCTAAAGTTAACATAGGAATAACGGAAATCATGTCACACGGTAAACCATATTCTTCAAAACATGTTGAGGGTTCATTATGAACTCCCCGTTACTGTGATCGTCTTTACACACCAGGGACGAGACATTCGCTCAAAGCTTTCCCGCCAAGGCCCGACACGAATGTTGGCGTTCAGCGTATTCCACCAAAAAATATAAAGTTTGCACCGTCACACATCATGGAGTCATCGTTGTAACGGACTCTTTAAGCAGCAGCAGAAGAGCCAACGAGTTTGCCATGTATCTTTTATATATACATATATACACACACAGTATATACATACATACACACACACACACACAACGAGAATAACGGATGCTAACGCTATTGCTTATCCCATTGGTCTATTGACGTGTGACAGTATGAATAACGTAATTATGACATCGGCCACAACAAGATGTGTCGCCGCATTCTCATTTTCATATTAAGGAGTATTTACTAGTGACATGTACTGAGGACTGGTCTTAAACTGCTACCAGCTCCGTATTGTTCAGAACGGTCATTTGAACATTTATTTAACGTTCAGTTAGCCTTCTGTATGAGCTCATGTTCGACAGCTTTCAGTCAACTTCCACATCTACTGAGAGAGCAAATTACAGATTTATAGGTATATATATATCGTGTAAAGTATCGATAGTGAAGGAGACGGAAGTCAGAGGAAGTGTCGAGGAAGAGAAAAGGAACAACAACAGAAAGATGGTGGAAGAAAACACAAGCGAGTGTTTGTGCCGAGCAGCGGTAAACAGTCGTCGTTGGCGATGTCATGTAAATAAAGAGGCTCGGTATCAGAGAGGGAAAACATGAAGGAATGAAGAGAGACAGGTCGACACACAAGATGTTGTTGTGCTGCTGTGTTTCCAAAGGTCAAAACATGGTGTCAAACTCGGGACTGAAACATGTCGGACAGGACATATTTGATCTCGGTTACAGTTTGTTTGATGGCACTGGATGAGGGATGTTTATCGGATGGAAGAAAGTAGAGTGAATGTTTCCTCTAAAATGTGAGGCAAAGCCAATAAAGCTTCATTTTGATCAGGAAATCGACAATTGCAGGAAAAGTGGAGTGCAAATGACAATTATAATACCTATATTTATTATTTATCTGGTAATGATACATCAACTGATTGCCACATTAATACATACAGTTTCTTTGATAAGATCCCTTAAATGTGGTTATTAAAGAGTTGATGTACTGAGGGATTTCTAAACGTGGAAGAAATGAGCTTGTTAGTTCGTGGCATATTTGTACCCCAAATTCTTGCTACATATCAGCCGGCACACACATTATGTCATGCTCCACGGCCTACTTGTTTATCATCATCTTCAAACCAGGGCGAGCCTAGTTAACCGTCAAATATATTTTGAATACTTGAAAAACACAAGTGAAGCCAAATAATCCTATTTTACAGGCTCTATTGTCTTCAGAAACCAAGCAAGACTCAAAACGAGGCTTTGATAGTGTTTCCTGCCCTGTAGGGATACTGAAATACGTTTTATACCAATGGAATAAACACAAGTGGATCAGCAACTATTCTTAAAGGCTCGTCAATATAACACATCCATTCAATAATAAGTAATTAGTTGGTCTTGATGACTCTACAGTTTCTTATCGATATCTTGATGGATTACAAGCTGTGTTTGTTTATGTTTTGTCTGATTTATTGAAGAGACCATTTTGAAGCGCTTTGTATTGTTAAAATGTGGTTTGGGTGGTATTTTGAAATGAACGATGTTCTTCCCTCCATGTTACCAGTGTCCAGAGCGCCCCACTCACCCGCCACTCTTGTTGTCACACATATCATTTGCACCCACCACCCACATTGCAACAACACAAAGGTGTACCACAGGGAACTGTTTTAGGGCCACTACACTTCTCATTTTACATTAATATGTGTAAAACACGTTATTATGCAGATGATACAATTTTGTACGGACAAATCTGGCTGCCATCTACTGTGATGTCGAAAGTCGTTTGCATGAATGTGAAGTATGTATGAAGTTATTTTGTCTCTAAAGACTTGCCTGCAAGTAATTATGACTGTGGAGGTCAGACACTGGTTATATTTTCTCAAAGTGTCAATATGTTGTGGGAACAACTAATAACCGCAACAGAAAATCCTTATTTTTATCATTTTAAAACCATTTGATGACTATATTTTCAACAGATAAGAGTCTCGTTATAGACCTGTTGTCTGTACTGTAGCTTCTTCACAGCCATTGGCAAAATGCAATCTCCAAGCCAATATTCAGGTATTACAACAAGCAAATCCTTATCTCAGACACTCGTGCTCCGTATAAATAATTTGAATGGCTCACCAATTGATCAGGCGACATCCTACAAATACCTCGGCCGATGGATAGATGTACAAACAACAATCCTGTTTCTCTCACGCAATCAGGAAACAGTTAATTCAGTCTATAATCAGTCAGTATTGGACTGAGGTGATATTAATATGCTACTCTTTAGATGTGTTACTCAGGTGTTTGATGTTCTTGCATTTGCATTTCATAAATCCAGTATGATTTAGTGAGCAGTGATTTCAATTGTGACCGGAGAGTCCTGGGCCTGTAAAGAAACTTGAAATACACCACAGGACAGAGGCGATGTGTTACATGACTGCACCATAACAAACCCTCCCAACATCCATTAAGAAGAAATCCCCATCTGATGCTCCTGTTCCGTCTGCTCTCTCATTCTCTACTAAAACGTATCGCATCATTTATTCATGAGTAAATACAATCACGTCTCTCTGTAGCTCCCCTTCTTTCTCTCACTGCAGACTAAATAACTATTGGAAGATAAATCATTTATGGTTCTAAACTTTATGAAACCAGTTATAGAAGAGATACATCCTGATAGAAAGGTTTGTGCTTCTTTTCATTTCAAAGACAGGATTTTCCTTGTCGTGACAGTCAGTTAAAAGTTAAAAACTGTACCTGTTTATCCATAATAAACAGCATTTTAAGCTACTGCTGCAATCACCAAAACCTATGTAAATTATGCATTTCAGCAATATTTTCTTTAAAATATGACAAAAATAATGCCTTTACCTAAAATCACAGTGCTATGACTCAGTTTTGTGACTATTCAACAGCCAGACAAGTTCAAAAGAGCAAACGATGCACGACTGAACAACATCAACCGGACTGATCATGTCTAAAACAAAGTCTAATCCATTTCTCTGGCATCAACAAAAAGCTCCGGGGCAAAAAAGTATTTTTTCATTCTTTGCTCAACTATTTTTGTCACTTTTCATGCGAACAACTGAATGCAACACTC
Source organism: Ophiodon elongatus (assembly GCA_016806645.1). Lineage (NCBI taxonomy): Eukaryota > Metazoa > Chordata > Actinopteri > Perciformes > Hexagrammidae > Ophiodon > Ophiodon elongatus. The sequence continues at coordinate 496,266 of JACSYO010001053.1, forward strand.
TGAGGATGTGAGGATGGACATACGGACAACTATGCCAGGATTACTTGGATCCTGGAGAAAACCTAAAGGAGCAATATACAACATTCAGGGCATTGATATAGTACCAAACAACTATTTGCGCTGTTAGCACTGTTAGCTAACATGTTGAGAGATCTTTTAATTATCCTGGAAACAGGAGTTTAGTTGGGTGGTGTAAGAGGGCGAAACTCCAGTTTAATTTACTTAAATGAAGATTAAACGTGATAATTAACTTTGGTCGTTATCGTTATTTGAAAAAGAAAAAAAAACATTAACATCGAACGATGCGCTATCATGCATATTTGGAGTAAGAAAAAAATGGAATCTAACTGTTTCATTAGGTCTTACATTGCCTATGAGGACAGACGTATTACATCACAAAATCCTTTTTGTCTTTTAAATATTAAAACTAATTAAAAAAAAAAAAAACAGGGTTGAATAAATGTTTCATTTCCATCCAGTTATTTTCTGTGATCGAGCCCGGCAGGCTGCTTCAACAGTGCAGTAAATCAAATAAATGTCACATCGGTAAACAAATTAATTACATTAAGTCGTATTAATGAGAGTGGATGTGAACGGACCCCAGTGTTCATTTATTTAGCATGTTAGCTTGTTTTCTTTTGGCTCCATCTGTGCATCAGAGCTCTGCAGAGCCGAGTCACTGCTGTTGTTGTGCAAAGCCCTCATCCCCGTCTCCTTCTGTCCACACTGATGTTGCATACAGGAGCCGTCGTGGTCGGCTGGCGATGACGGGCCAATTAAATTATAGAGTCAATTACAACGATGATGCACATTAAAGTGGTTATAATGCATATAATGATCAGCCGAATCCGCAGCTCCCCACCGAGCTTCATGGTGAGTTTCAGCTCATCGTTTGTCCGCCCGTCCCACAATTTTACTTCTCTGGTTCGAACACGGTGGAACATTTAGCAGCTAAAGAGACAGATTCTTCCCTAAAGAGGTGGTGGATACCAAAAGAAGAGCGAAAAGAGAGAAAAATAGTGGGCTTACATTCGCATAGACATGATTGAAATAATTTTCTTCAGACAACACTGGGAAATCTTTGATGTTTTTCCTTGTGTCTAACTTTATAATAACTTGGATCGTTGGTCAGATGATATCATCTTTGTCCCGGGTATCTTTCTCTGTTCTTCAGATACTTTTTCTAATTATCTGAGAAAATAATCAACAACTAAAAGAGACTATATGATGGAGCTGCTGCGGTCTTTATTAGGAACGTAACGATACTTTGCAAGGCAGTAAATCTGCGACGATTCAAAACGGAGAGATGTAAAAAATAATTTGCAATACTCTTTCTGAGCGGCAGAGAACAGAGAACATATGAACTCAAAGCTAGAAACACCGACCTGAGAAAGAAATGTTCTTTATCTGTTTAGACAAAAGATATTTTCAGTTTCAGTTAAACAAAGAAAAAACTGTTTATTCCCTACAACAAAAATACAAAAACATTTTTTTTTAGAGAAATAAGAGAAAATATGTTTTGTAGAGGTTAGCCTGAGAAATAATGGAATTTTTTTTCCCATCATAATTTGTCTTCAAACTCCTTTTGTTAAAAGAAAAATCGTGAGAAAAACTTATTGTGAATGATATGGAATTGTGAGTTGAGTATCGTTACCTAAAGGTCTTTAATCTTCAGTTATATTTTGTCTTGTATAAAATAATCTGACAGTCTCATTCTGTTCCTTTCTACGTCCCTTCTTCCCCAAAACGTCTCTCCGATCTGCCCCTCCCCCATTTTCTATACTTTTATAATTGCTTTTTATTTCTACTACATCCTTTGTAACCTCTCCCTCCCTCTGAAACCTCATGTGGGATCTTTCCTTCACCAGGTCTACCCATCACACCTCCACTCTTTGCTTCAAACCTGAAAGCCTCCAGCTTCCTTCTGTGAATCCCTCTGACCCTTCACAAGTCTGTTTCCTTCCTCACATCCTCCACCTTTCCTCTTCTCCTCCTCCACCTTTCCTCTTCCCCTCCTCCACCTTTCCTCTTCCCCTCCTCCAGCTCACTTTCCTCAGAACTTCCTCTTTCGTCGCCGTCTCCCACCCTCCGTCCAAGCTGCTCTGCCGTTTCCACGGTAACAGAGGACCACTCAGAAGACGGGGGAAATCTGCACCGGCACCAACGATGACACACACGCTGTGCAACGCGCACACACACACACACACACACACACACACGCTGTGCAACGCGCACACACACACACACACACACACACTGTGCAACGCGCGCACACACACACACACACACACACACACGCTGTGCAACGCACACACACACACACACACACACACGCTGTGCAACGCACACACACACACACACACACACACACACACACACACACACACACACACACACACACACACACACACACACACACACACACACTCGCACACATACTCTATTACGCGAACACTCATCACTGTGTGTGAACAGTTATTAAGTCTCTCCATGTTTCAAGCATGAAAGTCATTTTTCTTTTTGACTGAAATAATATATTATTTAGGTCTTCATGTGGAAGAGAGTTAATAACAGACCTGCATGTCATTATTATATATTTATGTATAATTATATACACACACACGAGATTTGTTTGGTTGAACTTGTCCGTGTCAATCTCCTGCAAAACTAAACCTGTACAATAAGACCAACAATATAAAGCGTATCCTGTATTATTTTCACGTATCTAAATGAGGTAATATGAAGATATTTGGCCCAATATCTTTTGTGAAATGAAGGGACGATATAGGGTTTTATTGCGGATTGAAAAAACAAAATCGTGTGAATCGTGAATATCGTCACCTGGTAGAGAAGTGAAAAATAGGACCTGATCTCAAAAATATAGTAATTATCATATAATAAATAACTCTCACAATGTTGCTATAATATTATTTTAATATAAATCCTTTAAGTTTGTTTTTTTCACAAAAGAAAAAAAGATGTGTGTCCTTTCTGTGATGCAATAAACAATATTAGTTTCTTATCAAAATGTAAAGTAAAGTGATTATAGTGTTTTTAGAGCCATTTTTTAAGCATAATTTGAAGATTGCTGGGCTAATATCCTGAATCGTGATTACTTTGGCCGGAAATCGTGACATGAAGTTATCATATGGTCCCATGACGAGAACAGAAACATTAGCTAGCGTCACGACTCGACACAGCTAACCCATCCACGCAGCCGTCTGACTGAAAATAATATTTTTGTGTTCGTTTGACCACTCGATTCTCCCAAAATAAACAACATCGTGCAAAAACTACAGTTCTCAACAATTGAAGATATCAACCGGATCCAATCTGTCAGCGTCCTGCAGGTAAAATGAAACAGATTACAGAGGAAACATCAACCCATTCTCACACCTCCGACACACACACACACACACACACACACACACACACACACACACACACACACACACACACACACACACACACACAACAAAACACAGTTTTCTCTTCAATTACAACAATGTGTGTGTGTGTGTGTGTGTGTGTGTGTGTGTGTGTGTATGTGTGTATTTCACAGAGAGAAATACACAGAAAATATACAAAACAAGTGGATGATGGTTATAAATATATAATATAATAAATGAACTATATATCAAAATAAATGTATGTACCACTAGTTACACTACAATGTTAATAAATAAATAATAAATAAGGAGTTGGGAGTGAGAACGTGTTGATATAAAAGCAAACTGTCCACAGCTTTTCATTCAAATGTTGCTGATGCTTGACTGATTGGTGCAAAAACATTACGAACTTGTTTTGTTTTTTTTGCACCAATGTTCAGGTGTGTTCATTTTGGATCCATCGATTATGGCAAGAAGCCACTTTAAGTTCCTTTAAGTTCTTCCCAGGAAAAGAGACCGTGGTACGTTGTCACTGCAGAGATTAAGGTTATGAACCACGTTCTGCTCTGATCTCTTTAATCTGCAGAGCCACTTTGCTTTCATAACACACTGAGTTGAGGGGAAAGACGTGAGATGTGTTGGTGTAATCTGATGACTATCCACCTGTCCCAAAACAAGATTATTGTCGTGATCATTTTTCTAATCGACGACCACAAATGTTTAAATGACCCGTCAGGAAACAACTGACATAAAAGTGATGGAAATGTAGCTGCACTGACTGTCGTGTCCAGTAAATGTGTTCATCAAAAACCTGTTTGTGTCACGTCTCCTTCTTCTGCAACATCGTTGAGGCGATAGTTGAGATCGTGTGCATGTTGAAGCTTCTGAATCACTCGTTTGCATTTTATAAACGATTATTGTGACGGAACAAAAGGCGTGAGCAATTCTAATATTTGCAAATTAAATCTAGAAAACCTAATAAATAATGGAAATGACCTCTGGACATAAACGTATTCCCTTGACGATGTGGTGACGGGAGATCCAGCTGGAAACTACGTTTGAGCTCAGAGGACGAGCTGAAAATATCCTGCAGGGTCATCAGCATTAAAACAACAGCTAAGTGAATATGAAGTTTGAGAGTGTGTGTGTGTGTGTGTGTGTGTGTGTGTGTGTACACTACAGCAGCTGTCCAGTTTATAAAAACGTTGGCAAATACTTTCAGTGCCTCTGAGGCTGTTGATGTCATTAGTTCTGCAGGTATTTGTTCATAAATCAAACAGTTACAGTTCATCCTGAGGGGAACATGAACGAGGAACCACATTCCATCACAATCCATCCAATAGCCGTCGATATATATATTTCAGTCGGACCCCAATCTTGGAACCCATCGGACTGAGGTTGATTTAGCATCGGGGGGGGAGGGGGAGCTGTGTGTGTGTGTGTGTGTGTGTGTGTGTGTGTCCCGCTGGCTTTCAGCCAGGAGACCACGGTTTGTTCCTCCTGCAACACGGGAAGTCAAAGTCGATTTATTTGTCCTCACTTGCGCGATGTAGCTACGGCACTTCCGGTTATTTTAGTCCAAAACGACCATGTTTTGGTGTCTAAACCCAGATGAGTTAGTTTCCTGTGAAGACGGTTTATTTTGAAAAGGCCGTGTGCCCGTGTTGCTAGCTTTCGTAGGAAAACGCTGCTAGCACCGTGTCTCCGCGCTCAGAGCCGCGTGCAAGCAGGCCGTCCTGGCCGCACGGCTCGTACCGGACGAATCACGCGTCACTTTAAATTTAAGAACGCTTGAGTACAAGTAGTCTTTTTTTTTTAAAGATCTGGCCACAAAAAGGATCAAATGCAGGTATCGATAGACTGGAGAAGTTTCTATACTACTTGGTACTGAGTACCAATACCCAGCCAGAGTTGAGTTTATTCTTTGGCTAATAAAAAGCTAAATCCGCCTCTTTTGCTCTCAACATGGATCGTTTACCTGCATTCAACTGAACCTCTCTCAACCGCGAGCGGTCAATACTACTCGGACTACAACCGGAAACCAAGATAACCAAGAGTTTGTCCCGTCACCGACAGATTCTGCATTCATTAGATCAAACCGCAGAAGTCAACCTCAAGGTGGCGCTGGAGGAAAATCCATCAGGGGTTCATCCGCTGGGGAACACGAATGTCTGTGCAAAGTTTTATGCCAGTCCATCTCATCGCGGTTGACATATTTCAGACTCCGCCACAAAACGACAACAATGACACTTTCCACATTCATCTCGCACAGTGTGTATAAAGATTATTCATAATTACTTAGTTTCCCAGCATTTCTTCTGCCGTCTTTATGATAATCTGCATTTACAAGAAATAAATCAGCGTTCTGTAGTTTTGAGTCACAAATAGAGTAAAAATAAGAAAACCTTGAAAGTAACTGACATGATGTAACATGTTTTTAAACTTTAAAAACACACTGTTTATGTCATTAATGTTATTAGTCTGAGAGTAAAGCCCTCCCTCAGTGTCCAGCGGAGAGACATCTGATCTCTGAGTGGACACCGACGTCTCGCTGCAGCTCGTTTACACCAACTCCGTGTTTGAGAGCTTTTCTGGGTTCGCTCCATAAACGTGACGGCAGACGGATCTGTAGTGATTTTTAGTGAGAACAGAAGATGGGTTTTCCTGGCAGGGACCGCCCCACCCCCTCCACCCCCACCACCTTTGTACCAGTGCATGCTGGGTGGAAGAGCATCAATTCAAACACATGCATCAGTGTGCGTCTGACAGACAAAGAGACGGGCCGAAACAGAGAGGATGATGGGAAGTCGGATTGAGTGGCGACGTCCTGAGACGGAGAGACAGACGGGACAGGAGGTCTGACGGAGACGGAGACAAAACAAGATGGATGCCCCCGTCTTCAGCCGACACGCAGCACGTCTGATGTCACCACACACACACACACACACACACACACACACACACACACACACACACACACACACACACACACACACACACACACACACACACACACACACACACACACACACACGCTTTAATCTTCAACAGTGTGTTGAATTCAAACATCTTTATATAGATTTTCTTCTTTTCATGTAAAATCTGCAGCTTAAATCGGTTGGATAAATAAAATGCAGGAAAAACTACAATATTCACCTCCAATATGTAGTGAAGTATAAGTGTAAAGTACCACAAAACTGTAATTGAGTAAATGTACATAGTTACTGGTCCGTAACCACAGTTAGTCAGTTCAGACACTGAGTACATTTACTCCAGTACTGTACTTAAGTACAGTTTGAGGTACTTTATACTTGTACTTCACTACATATCAGAGGCAAATATTGTATTTTTTACTGCAATGCATTCATCTGACAGCTGTAGTTGCAGATTTTACATTAAAATGAATGTATTACTGGTTGGATGTCTCAGAGTTTCTCCTCTAAACTAATTCAAGCAATTGTTCAAGGCTCAAAGACGTAACAAAGAAGTACTTTTACTTTTAATACTTTAATTACTGATCTAAATACTTTCTTGCACCACTGCTGTAGAGACATCCAGAACAAGCCTCTGTTACCACGCGGAGACCTCAGAACACAAACACATGAACGCGTCCGAGAGATCCTACAGAACAAGATGGAAATAATTACTGGTCTTTCACTCACGTTGCATCACTGCGTTCATCACCGTCATCGTCCTTTTATTCAGTCGTCTCGTCAAGATGCCCTTTGACAAGCGTCTGTTATTATACTAAGACTTGACGTATCAATACGTGGTATTTACAAACCAGGCTGGACAGGAAGCAGCACTATCGTCACGGTAACCAGGAGAGAGAGGACAGACAGCGGGTCACATGTCAACACACGACTCGGAACTGTTGTTCTCTGCTCTGCTGACAAAAGCAACGTTTATTGAATGCAACTCTGAGAAATTAGGGTAAAAAAAAAATGAGGGCTCTGAAACCAGAACCATTTGCTTCTGAAGAACCCTCTTTTGATTGAAGAGTTTTTTCAAGGCTTCTTTGTAAGACAAATGGTTCCATTAAGAAACCCTTTTCATCCAAAGAACCCTTTTTTTGAAAGAGCGTGTTCTTCAAGGATTGTTGAAAGTATGGGTGTTAAAAGGGAACACCCAGAATCCAGACCACACCCCCTTAAAAAACTGTGATTGTGAACAAAGTTGTGGGTTCTACTTCACCATATTAGCCCAGGCCCTTTAAGGTTCTAGATGAAACCTTTGGAATATAAAAGAGTTCGAGGTGGAACCCCGGGGTGGGTTCTTGTTAGCACCTTCTAAGGTTATCCTTAGAAGGTGGAAAGGTTCTGGATAGAACCTATGGTAAGCTCTGGGTGTAACCATTATACCATAGTTTCTGGGTGGGTTCTAGGTAGAACCAGGTGGCAACCTCCGGTTCTGCCGAGTGAAGCCGATGCAAGAGTGTTTTAAAAATTGCATTCTCTGTCCTGACCACCAGGGGGCGACTCCTCTGGTTGTATAGAAGTCAAAGCTTTATGTGTTAAAGCTGCATTCTCTCTCCTGACCACCAGGGGGCGACTCCTCTGGTTGTATAGAAGTCTATAGAAAATGACTCTACTTCTCTCTTGATTTATTCCCTCAGTAAACATTGTAAACATGAGTTTATGTCTCAATCTCTAGTTTCAAGTCTTCTTTAATACAGCATGATGTTCATTTAGTAAATTATGGTCCATTGAGAGTCAAACAGAGACCTGTCAATCACCTTGTAGCCCCGCCCTAAAGCATCCCCTGCTTTAGGACTTCATATTTTCAGATACAAATGTGAGCTGTTGAATAGCGAATCGGATGTATAATATCCCAGTGTATTCATTTTGAAGTGGAAATACATCATCTATATACTGTGCCAGGCTGTAGACTGTGTTGGACTTATTGAAGAGATTAAATTACGACATGGTTTGCAGTTCTCTAACTTCTGACTCTTTACTAACAAATAACGCCAGGCCCACGACACTGTGACCAATGAATGCTGGGATAATTGTTATTTACCACTGGGAAGCCCACACAAAGGATTTAATATCATTATACATACTTCCTCGTCATGTTGTCCTCAGAATTATTTCAGTTAAGTATCGTAACGGAAGGCCTTTTGCCAACTGAAAACATGCGAGCGTCACGTCTCATGTCGGAGTCGCCCACGAGGGCGTGTTTCACTCAGACGACTACGAACTGAGAAACAATCCTCCCAGCTGAGAGGGATCAGCAGCGATCGCACGGAGCAATAAAACTCACAGCGGGCAGGAACACAACATCCCCAGAGCCCCGGCCTCTCGTGGTCCAAAGCTGCTAAGCTAATTAGCCTCGGTCTCAAATCTAATCTGTGCATGGCCGCGAGCTGCCCCCGATGTCTTTCGGCCCCGAGGTAATGGACAATAATTAGCACCATTGATTTTCTACACGGCGGAGGGAGGAGAGGGCTGTTAATAGTCCTGATGTGAGGGGAGGGAAGCGCGATGGACACATGAAACCCATCGCAAAGATCACCATCAGAATAAATCAGTGACCACACAGAGGCCAAGTGGTGGAGGAACGCTGATGCAGAGACGGGGGGACAGGAGAGAAAAGGAAGGGTGAAGAGGAGGAGGACGAAGCTACTGTGAGATTGTAATCATCCATATCGTGTAAAAATGAGAACTGGTGGGTTTTTTCTGACAAAACTAATGTGGCAAGAAGAAGAGACGGAGGAGCATCACATCACTGTCATACATGAAGAAAATGTGTCCAAGAAATCCTGTAACCGATGTAATAATATGTAAAAATGTAGTCGCCGCTGAAAATAGTCCCAGACATGCAGCATTCCATCTTGCTTTTATCAAAACAAAACTTTTTTTAAAGCATGAAACTATATATTTGTTCTTTAAGATCTTCTGGAGGGAACCACTCGGCTTTGAGCTGCCACAGAGAGGAAGTCAGATTTATTATCAAGGAGATAAATATAGAAGAACGGCACTTTTATCCTTTGAAATCCTGTCCTGACCCAACGTTATGTGTAGAGATGATTCATACAATATGTCCCAACACAACACAACGTTCCCCATACGTCTATTTCTGCCTCTGGCTTAAAGTTGCATCATGCGTTTGGACCTCTGTATACCTGCATGCAAGTAAAAATGAAACTAAACATTTTTGAGCAGTGTTTTGGGGGTTTGGGTGGGAGGGAGGGTACTGTGCACATGCAAGTGCATACTTACATGAGCCCACCTACGTGCAAAAATACCGTATCAATACATTTTAATTCATACGGTGAATCACTTGGCCTGCATGGAACAACAAAGACAATATAAAATCTGCATGTCGTCCTTTTCTTTTCTTTTTTCAAAGAACAAACCAGACCGAGGCTGCGACCCATAATAATTATGAACCCACAGCCTCAAGCGTTGGTCTTGCAGAAAACCCAAACTTGCCCACGCAAAGCTGCGCGGTAAAAACACGCCACGATGCAAATCATACACTAGGCAATACATCCAACTGTGTCAACGCCCTACGAGTACTGGCAGACCACACAATGACCGGCAAGTGCTTTATTAATAGCCTATTATTTATTTCAGGAACCTAAATATACAGGGAAAATATCAACAAGGTATCACAGCCGTTCGTGAAATGCGATCACGAAATGCAATCTATTGGTTTCGTGTAAAAGGACACGAATTGTCCATCAGCACGACTTAAAAACAAAACTTAGGTTCAGGCAACCAAACCCAACAGTTAGGTTCAGGCAACCAAACCCAACAGTTAGGGTCAGGCAACCAAACCCAACAGTTAGGTTCAGGCAACCAAACCCAACAGTTAGGTTCAGGCAACCAAACCCAACAGTTAGGGTCAGGCAACCAAACCCAACAGTTAGGGTCAGGCAACCAAACCCAACAGTTAGGTTCGGGCAACCAAACCCAACAGTTAGGTTCGGGCAACCAAACCCAACAGTTAGGTTGCGTTCACACCAAACGCGTTGCGAATATTCGCAACACCGGACTATTTGTGGTTATTTCGCTTTTTCGCACTCGACGCGCCGCCGAAGAGGGGGTGTGGCTTATCTCCGTGGAAATAGTTCCTTTCTGCCATCCACCGTGGAAGAAATAACCACTAGTTCTGCTTTGTACATGTTGTGGAAGTCCCACAAACGTTGGAACATCAGACGCCCTCATGTCTGGGTTATTAGCCGTAGTCGCACACAGCTTCTCCAGGAGCTGCGTCTGGAGGACTTCCTCTTCCAGACTATCGACTTCTCCTCCATAGTGTCTGATCAGCAACGGCAGGACGGCGGTGATGACGGGCGGAGCTTCTCAACGCTGATTGGCGTTCGCAACTCAGCGTCACACAATTTTTTTGCCCGAGTTGAAAAATTTCAACTCGCGCAAATAAGCGAATTATTCGCGTCGCGTCATTCGCTCGAGTTCGCGCCGTGCGATTCGGCGCCCGGCGAAAATTCGCTTTTCCGCAACCATTTCACGTCTGTGCATTGACTTTTGTTGTGGAAGATTTGTACGTTAATCAGGAGAAGAAGCCGAAGTTAAGAAATGGATAAAGTCTTTAGAAAATCAAGTTTGTCTTTGTCCTCTTTTATTCTTGAAAGGGAGAGATTCACAACGACTGCACGCTCTGCAGTCTGTAGCAAATGTCTCAACATTCTACAGGTCATAACACACTTTATACAGCCTTCGAGATGTAATGAACGGTCTTGTCCTTTGATCTTTGAACGTATCTTGCCCCAAACAAACATCGAGACAGAGGACACTGTGTTATCTCACATTCCGGAAAATCACCGGAACACAGGTTTCTAGTTTCAAGGTCCAACAGCTACACACACACATCTTATTAACAAAGTCCTTAATTAATAGACTCTCATATAATTTTCTATTAGTCACACACATATTTTCCCATCACACTTTGTATGTAATCTGGTCGCGCGAAAAATTCGCGCCGCGTTTGGTGTGAACACACCTTTAGGGTCAGGCAACCAAAACCCAACAGTTAGGGTCAGGCAACCAAACCCAACAGTTAGGGTCAGGCAACCAAACCCAACAGTTAGGTCCAGGCAACCAAACCCAACAGTTAGGTCCAGGCAACCAAACCCAACAGTTAGGGTCAGGCAACCAAACCCAACAGTTAGGTCCAGGCAACCAAACCCAACAGTTAGGGTCAGGCAACCAAACCCAACAGTTAGGGTCAGGCAACCAAACCCAACAGTTAGGGTCAGGCAACCAAACCCAACAGTTAGGTTCAGACAACCAAACCCAACAGTTAGAACGTGAAGCAAAACTGTCACGGGAAACCACGATCATAAAACCACAATTTGGTGTCGAACACCGGTCTTCTGGTTGAAAGTCCTGTTTCTTGGATCCATACACCTTACTTTGTCACATGGATTTGTGTGTCCACCACGAATAAGGCTCCTAATTGACTTTCTACTGGCATTATTTTTGTAATGAGCGACACAAACTGAAAACTGACAATTCGTGTCACTGTACACGAAACCAATAGATAATAGCATTTTGGGATTCTTTCATAAACTGTCATGATACTGGGCTGAAAATATACATGCATACAGAAAAGCCCACCAAAAAATACGATATTTTCTCAAATAAGTTTGTGAGGTGTTTTTAAAAAGATCTTCAGTGGGAACAAATGGGCTCGAGGCTGAGAGAAATACTGAACTTTAACTGCCATGGATAAAATTTATGTCTTGTTTATGTAATATATCCTCCCGGAGAGCCTGACATTATTTCTTCAGCATGTTAGAGAGCTCATTAAGTGATAAACCCAAAAGAAGAGAGGGCAGAAAGGCCAAAACAACAAAAAGAAGCAGATGGAAAATATTCAGCTTTTCTAAAACACCTCATCTGTTGCAAGAGCAACACTTTCCCGTGACTTTGAGCCCGACACACACTAGTGTGCAGAGGTGCACAGCTGAACGGAGGTCAGCTGGTTTTTGTTGGTTAACTGGAGTTCAAACATAACGAACATATTGCCTCTCTGATTTATTACATGCAAACACTTCAACACCCACGAGTGGCCCAAACCTATTAGTAAAGCCGGCTGCATCAGGATGCGAAATTAGTTCAACACACAGCTGGAGGCTGTTTCAGAGGACGAGCGCTCTTCTCCCATTCAATTAATCAGCGAGCAGCGCGGCGGCACAGTCGCACAGAAAGAGAAAAAACAAGACCACAGTCGTGCTGCTGCTCAGCGAGGATTTACGACACAAAGATAATTAAAGCACATTGTTGAAGGGTCAAAATGTGCTTTGGTATTCTTCACAAAACGGTCTTTATTTATCATACGCACAAGAATTACTGTACAAAGAAGCAGTCGTTGGCAGTGAGTCGTGAGTCTAAGGCTCCCTCTAACGATGCTCATTAAATATCCAGAAAAAGAAAAGATCATCCATGTGAGCTGAGCCTCATTATCTACTATCCGTTACTGCTTATGTATACATACACACACACATATACATACATGTATGCATACAAAATACATATACATGTATATGCATACATAGGTCTACATATAAAATACATATGTATACATATATACATGTAGAAATATAGTATACATGTATGCGTATAAAATACACATGTATGCATATAAAATACATACACACATGTATGTATACATATAAAATACATATATATACACACATATAAAATACATATATATATACATATAAAATACTTATGAGGAAGAGGAGGAGTAGTAGAAGAAGAACAATAATTTAAATGTAAGGAGCATACAGTCACCTCAACTTGGTCTTGACTCATTTTAAGTTGAAATAATTAAATCTAATGTTTACATTCATAAATATTACTTGATTGTGAAGGCATTTGTAATGTTTATGAAGACTAACGTTTATGTCTTTAACACGTAAAAACACAAAAACTAAAGGCAGCGGACTGAGAAAAAATGAAATCCATCCTCTGAGTGAAACACCTACCAGACAAATGTTTACTTGAAACAAGAATGGGCGGAGCTAAACACGGCATGAATGGATGAATGTAGAGATTTGTTGAGCAAGTGACAAATAAAACGCTTAAAACATTTTGAAACTTGAATCACTATATGCAGTTAGAAGAAGTATTCAGATCCTTTACTGAAGTAAATGTACTAATACCACACTGTGAAAAGTACTCCACTACAAGGAAAAGTCCTGCATTCAAAACCTTACTATAGTAAAGGTATGCAGGTATTCTCCACAAAAACAAAAGTAGTGAAAGTAAAAGTGCAGTAAACATATTTTTGATCAACCCCGTCTCCAACGAAAACACTTTTCATTCAACTAAACTGCATTCTCTATTATTTTACGAGGGAAATATATTTTCACTGGATAAAGGTCGCAATCTGAAACAGTTAGTTTGAAACAATATGTACCTCTGAGATGTAGTACAGTAAAAAGTACAATATGTACCTCTGAGCTGTAGTACAGTAAAAAGTACAATATGTACCTCTGAGATGTAGTACAGTAAAAAGTACAATATGTACCTCTGAGATGTAGTACAGTAAAAAGTACAACATGTACCTCTGAGATGTAGTACAGTAAAAAGTACAACATGTACCTCAGATGTAGTACAGTAAAAAGTACAACATGTACCTCTGAGATGTAGTACAGTAAAAAGTACAACATGTACCTCTGAGATGTAATGGAATAAAAAGTACAATATGTACCTCTGAGATGTAGAGGAGTAAAAAGTACAATTACTCTGAGATGTAGTACAGTAAAAAGTACAATATGTACCTCTGAGCTGTAGTACAGTAAAAAGGACAATATGTACCTCTGAGATGTAGTACAGTAAAAAGTACAATATGTACCTGAGATGTAGTACAGTAAAAAGTACAATATGTACCTCTGAGATGTAGTACAGTAAAAAGTACATTATGTACATCTGAGATTTAGTACAGTATAAAGTACAATATGTACCTCTGAGATTTAGTACACTAAAACGTACATCATGTACCTCTGAGATGTAGTACAGTAAAAAGTACAATATGTACCTTTGAGATGTAGTACAGTAAGAAGTACAATATTTACCTCTTGATATTTAGAAATACACAAGTACAAGTGCCTCAAATTTGTACTACGGTACAGAACTTGAGTAAATGTACTCAGTTAAGTTCCACCGTTGACTATATGTAAGCATAGTACTATGACGTACTCTCTGAAGTACAGAAAGACGCAGGGCCGTGTGGAGGCGTGGCCTTCAGGCCGTCGGAGCAGTGAGGAGCAGGAGGAGCAGGAGGAGCAGGAGCAGCAGGAGGAGCAGGAGGAGCAGTGAGGAGCAGGAGGAGCAGTGAGGAGCAGGAGGAGCAGAAGGAGCAGTGAGGAGCAGAAGGAGCAGGAGGAGCAGAAGGAGCAGGAGGAGCATTGAGGAGCAGGAGGAGCAGGAGGAGCAGGAGGAGCAGAAGGAGCAGGAGGAGCAGGAGGAGCAGTGAGGAGCAGAGAGGAGCAGGAGGAGCAGGAGGAGCAGGAGGAGCAGAGAGGAGCAGGAGGAGCAGAAGGAGCAGGAGGAGCAGGAGGAGCAGTGAGGAGCAGGAGGAGCAGTGAGGAGCAGGAGGAGCAGGAGGAGCAGGAGGAGCAGAGAGGAGCAGGAGGAGCAGGAGGAGCAGGAGGAGCAGGAGGAGCAGAGAAGAGGCCTCAGTGATTAGACCTCCGGACTAACGTCTGCACACGATGTTCTCTGTGAGCTTCTGAGGTCAATTACATAAAGCCTCATGCTTTTATCACTCGGACCCCGTAAACTGATGCTTCCCTTCGTTTCCCCCTTAAGTACTCTGAGAGACGATCACACTGAACGACGTCGCCATGGAGAAAGCACTCTGCGTCCACTTGTTCCAGCACTTTGCTGAAGTCCGAGTATCCAGATATATTCATACGACCATTTCAACGTATAGTTTGGTCTCTTCAGAAACACAATAATATTTTGGGCTGATATTTAACCTCTCTGAATCCCCAAAACCCGCCGGCGGGATGGAAAAGCATGTTTTCTTTAAACAAATCACCATAACTACACCGTTTATCACAGAAGCTGTAAAAAAAACATCAGTATTGTCAGATTTTGCTCTTTCACATCGTGTGACGAACGCTTCCGCCCGAGAAAGCAACGAAACCAAAGCTAAAAATTGGGATATTTCATCTCGCATTGAAAATCCCGAATGAACTCTGTAAAAAACATAAACTTCTGAGCCCCTCAGCGCAACTAGGAAGCAATGATTGACTCGACCGACAGCCAAAAAGAAGGCCCAAAGAAATTCAACTTTTTTATGATTCATGGCACACTGTTATTTTGCACTAAAGACATGTTGGAGTTCTCTCTATTGATTCTTCCGTTCCCAGAGAGGTGCAGGACTTTTAAATCAAGGCCACAGAGAGAAAAGTGTGACGGGAGCAAAAGAAAACGCCACAAAACGACTCAGGGTTCAAAGGGTTAAAGGAACAGTTCAACATTTTGGGAAAAATACGCTGATTTGCCGTTTTTACTTCAAAGTATCCTTAAACAATGTTTCGTATGTTACCTTACAAAAAGTTATTCCTCATTTTTCGTGCGTTATTCCAACGAAAGCCAGCAACGCGTGCCGATTACCGCTCGTTACACGGAGACGGGCTTTTCAAAACAAACTTCCGTCTTCACGGGAAACAACTTACTTCGGTTTAGGGAACAAAGCGACTTTGTTAGGTTGAGCTCAGTGTTTTGGTTCAAATATCTACGTGAGGGCGCCGCCACTAAAGTGCACAAGTCCCATGACGAATTAATCACCATTGACTCCTCGTTTCACACGGGGATCGAAACAGCGGTCTCCTGCCCTCCCGCCCATCCTCCCAGCAGCTGCTTAGCTTAGCTTAGCATAAAGACTGGTGAAGCTCACGGATTTCCGATGTTATATCTGGTGTGTTGAATGTCTACAAAAGCTGAAATGTGAAAACAACAATTCGTCGTTTGAGTCCATCAGATATTAATTTCTACTCCTGTGGATTGTGTTACTATAGGAGAGAGCCAGGCTAGCTGTTCCCCCCTGTTTCCAGTGTTTTTGCTAAGCTAAGCTAACCAGCTGCTGTGGAGACATCACAGTGACTGAATCTCAGAGAGAAAGAAGAAAAAGAGGACTTCACTAAATATGGAGAACTCTGATTATCTAATCATGCGGACGACACACTTCTGAATTCAAGAGATGGGAGTTTGGAAATCTGATCACCTTAAGTGATGCTTCATTATAAAAAAAGAAAGCGGTAGAGTACAAATTTACATAAGAGAAAAACACAACGTGGGCTGAAGGGTCCATTCGTTGGCTCAGACGGACGCTCAGACTTCCAGCTCCACTTTCATCCTCACTGATGAAGACACGGATATCTGTGGAGCATCAACTCTTCTTCTCTCTTCTCGAGGTCGAGCTCCTGCAGGGTGAGTCTGACCGGTGCGGCGGGCGAAGGGCCGATGAACCGATGCCTAACTTTCCCCCCGTTCGTGCACAACGTCCTGCGATTACTGCCAGAGACAGTTAACTAACATCTAATGAATTATTTAATGTAATACATGTTTTTTCCATGCAAATATGAAATCTGATAAAAAAAAAAAAATAAATAAAAAAAAAAAACATTATCATAACATCTGTGCACTTATTCTGACAGTTCAACACCACCACTCTATAAAGATGGCATTTTGGAGTCAGACGCTCAGGTTGATACGGCTCTGTACAACCGATATGAAGCTACAGCCAGCAGCTGGTTAGCTTAGCTTAGCATAAAGACAGGGGGGTGGGGGGGGGGGGGGGCAGCTAGCCTTGCTCGGTCCAATGGTACGGGCTGGTCTCATCCGGCATTCGTAGCAAAAGCTCCGAAAAATAGCGTGCCGTGATTTGTAGGTATCCCAAGAAATGAGTTTGTATGTTCTCCATGTAATAATCATAAATCATGAATAACGAGTATAAAGACAGGAGGCCGCTGTTCGTTCCCCGCGTGAAACCAGAAATCAACGTTGACGTTTTTGTCGCGTAACTTGCGTACTTCAGCAAGCTTTTCCTAAACCTACCCAGGTCGTCTTGTTGCCTTATCCTAAGTAAGTTGTTTCCTGTGAAGACGGAAGATTATTTTGAAAAGACCGTGTGGATGTGAAGAGCGTACATTGATATGTGTTGCTGGATTTCGTAGGAAAACGCACGAAAAATGAGGACGACCTTTCTGTCAGATATCGTGCGAACCGTCGCGTGAGGATACGTTACAGGTAACAAAGTCAACCCACCAGCTCGTCTGAAGCTCAATGATTAACATGACTTTGTTTAAATCTTGTAAAAAGGCATCGATGGCTCTTGTTTTATTATGTAACAATGTGAACCACTCAGACACTTTTACACTTGTTACTTCAAAAGGTCTTGTATCCAGATCGAATCCAGATGAATAAGTGAGCTACATATGTGTGTGTCTCTGTTGGTAAGATCATTCATTACAATCCGTGTTTGTTACAGTATATTATCATTAATTACAATCCGTGTTTGTTACAGTATATTATTATTCATTACAATCCGTGTTTGTTACAGTATATTATCATTAATTACAATCCATGTTTGTTACAGTATATTATCATTAATTACGAGGGTTGTCTGATGACGTACATAAAGATGTGGACAAATGAAAGGCTGAGAGAGGTGAGATGACAGAAAGAGGAGACGAGGCAGTGAAGCAAAAGAGGTGAGAAACAAAGGGAAGGAAGGAAGGAAGGAAGGAAGGAAGGAAGGAAGGAAGGAAGGAAGGAAGGAAGGAAGGAAGGAAGTTTAACTTCATGCCTCGTGTGAGAGAACTCATGGGACTAATTAGACCTGGACACAAGACTCAACATACTGACCAGGTGTCTCACCTGCAGTCTGTCTTTAACACAAAAATACACGAATAAACAGTGAACGCACACAACAACAACAACAACAACAACATGACCCAGATTTCTCAAAATACTCTGCTGAAAACTTTCCCAAACTCAAATTTCATGTGTCAGATTTTCTATAAACGGACCAATTATATGACACCACATCTAACATGTAAAAAAATAAAATAATTATATATATATATTTTTCTGTTAAGAAAACCGCAGAAGTGAACTCACTTCCTGTCACAGCTGCTTAATTGCCTCGTTTGTCGGTGTGAAATTGTTGACGGCAGCTGAATGTTTATGAGGCATTTTTTTTTTTTTTTTTCATAAGCAGTCAATCATACAGTAAACTGACTGCTCTCATTTTAAGAACGGGTCGATGTGGTTCACAACGGAGACGAAATAGTAAAGTATTTGGCTCCAGTCGACGGTTTTACGTAAGTTCTGCGTTGGTCTTTAGGTTACGTGAACCAGAACCAGTTTGAGTTTCAGCTGCTTATTTGCAAATCCAGCAGTAACGTGATGATTACATAACATTTAATTAATGATTCACGAGGAGTCTTTGTGTTTGTGTCACCTGAAGAATGTAAGTCCCATATTCTCTCTCTTTTAGCTCTGTTTTTGGTCTCCACCACCTCTTTATCTACTAAATGCTCCACTGAGTTCACCAGCTAGTCTGTCCGCCGGCTTTTTAACAGTGAAGCTGAATAAACAAAAACAATAAAAACTCATGTCCTTTTTGGTTGCCCCTGCAATGTGAAGAAGTCATCTTCCATCATTTCAAAAAGCGTCTTTGGGAAACACTTCTTCATGGGGGTTCATCCGTCATTATATTAATACTGACGTAGTTATCTAAGTCACGCTATGAGAGCAGTGAGAGTGAACCAGAACAGTGAATTGTGGGCCGGGCCGACAAAACGATGAGCTAAAAACTGACGATAAAGCACCGTAAAGATCTGGCTGATAATTCTCCACACAACACATTGTCACGTCATACACATTCATCTTATTCTAAAAAAATACGTTCACTTATTAGTACGTTAGCAAGCAAAGTAACTCAGCAACAACACATATAAGCTACTCATTTCCTATCCGGAGTCTTCGTATGACGGATGCTGACGAGCTCATGTCATTTCTGTCTATTTATTATTTATGTTAATGTGCGTTTGTAAATGTGTTCGTTCCGGTAAAAGTTTACTCGCGCACACAACACTCATCCTCCACACTTACAACAGAACCCGGCTGAGTAAATGAGAGGGAATCGGCTCGCACCATCAGTGCACTGATGACAAAAGAGCAGCGGGTCAGACCATCACAATTACTCATTTATTCATTAATATGTGAGTCACTCTGTGACGTTACTTAGACATCCACAATGAGGCTGAAAGATAAGAAGGAGCACTACAAACTGCTGAGCCACAGCACATATTAACCAGCGGGGGGATGTGGTGGGGGGGGGGGAGGACAATCAATACAGATCCTGAAGCAGCGTCCGGGGAACACGTTGGAATACTAAAATAGGTGGAGGCTGATAACCTGAGCTGAATGAGAATGGAACAAGCAACGTAAACCTCGTC
The DNA here is from genome assembly GCA_016806645.1 of Ophiodon elongatus. NCBI lineage: Eukaryota > Metazoa > Chordata > Actinopteri > Perciformes > Hexagrammidae > Ophiodon > Ophiodon elongatus. The sequence goes on from JACSYO010001053.1 coordinate 516,105, forward strand.
GTTAAAGGCTGTTGGTGTGCAGAGTACCGCTGAATACAATTATATAGAATAGAAGTCAAAGCTTCATGTGTTAAAGCTGCATTCTCTCTCCTGACCACCAGGGGGCGACTCCTCTGGTTGTATAGAAGTCAAAGCTTCATGCGTTAAAGCTGCATTCTCTCTCCTGACCACCAGGGGGCGACTCCTCTGGTTGTATAGAAGTCAAAGCTTCATGTGTTAAAGCTGCATTCTCTCTCCTGACCACCAGGGGGCGACTCCTCTGGTTGTATAGAAGTCTATAGAAAATGACTCTACTTCTCTTGATTTATTCCCTCAGTAAACATTGTAAACATGAGTTTATGTCTCAATCTCTAGTTTCAAGTCTTCTTCAATACAGCATGATGTTCATTTAGTAAATTATGGTCCATTTAGAGTCAAACAGACCATAAAGCAGGGGATGCTTTAGGGGCGGGGCTACAAGGTGATTGACAGGTCTCTACCAGAGACATGTACAACATTTCTACGTCACTCCTCAGTGATCATGGTCATTTACGTTCACTGAAATCCAAGATGGCGACGGACAAATCGGCAAACTCGAAGCTTCAGAAGAGCAGTCCACGAACCAACGGGTGACGTAACGACGACTACGTCCACTTCTTATATGAAGTCTATGTTTGCGTTGTTACTCCACATGACAAACTGCACAGGAAGCCGGGGGCGGGACTTAGATATCAATAAATCTATCTGTGAGAGATAAATCTGTGAGAGATGGCGGGGTAAAACACGGTGACAGAAAAAAATAATTTTTAGTCACAACAAATACATTCATCCTTCTTCAGCTCCGGCAAAAAGTGGACTTACGCTGTAAGAAGTGAGATGGCCCACTTCCATCATCGGCTCCGGAAGAAAAACGATTGCTACGTCCGAAATCGACGATGGAAGTAGCAAACGAGTGAGACGTCTCGCTTCATGAACAGTAAAGGATCGGAGTACTTCTATATACTATACTATGTATAAGAATGTTTGAATAAGGAACACTCTCGTTAACTACTAATAACCAATATCAGCTAAAATGTTTTTATTAAAACAATGAGAGAAAATCACTTACTTTTTACATAGAAAACATGATACAGCATTAAACTGTGTATGTGTCCAACAGTACATCTTCCTTTCTTTCTATTTAATTGCCCACTTAAATGTTTTACACCATTTTAATATGTTGTACATCCATTTTTACCTTTTTTGTGTGTGTAGCGTTGAGGAGACTACAACTGTATTTCACTGTGCGATCCTGTGTTGTATAATGACGACAATAAGTCCCTGATCTCAACTATGAGTGGATGTAAATTAAATAAATATATAAATAAAAGACATGTCACGTCGTGATACTAGAATAAATGTGCATGCTGCGTTATTATGAAATCCGCTTTGATCCAATTCCTGTCGAACGGAGAATCCTGCAGATGTCGGAGCACTTTACAGTCTCTTCTCTCAGAGAAGCAGAGCGACTCAGTCGGATCTGATTCCTGTCGGAGCTTTTATCGTCCGCTAATTCAATTTCCTCCTACAACACCCTGTGATACGCCCCACTGTGGCCCTCATTATGTCAGTGTGAGGGAGAGTGAGAGAGAGACAGAGACAGAGACAGAGAGAGAGAGAGAGAGAGAGAGAGAGAGAGAGAGAGAGAGTGTAAATTGTATGACCAAAAAAAACGCAGGTAGTGAAATTAGACTAAAGTCCGCCGGATGACGTCATCCAGCGAAATGAGCGGGAAGCTCGGAGGGAAGCCAAACGTCGTTCATTTAAAAAGATACAAAGCCGGATGACGGTCGGCAACGTTTCCCTTGAATGAAGTGTAACCGGAGCTTCTCAGATCCTGTAGAGGCCTTTGGGTCAGAGTCAGGGAGAACCATCTTTATCTCTGATGTCTAGATTCATCAACCTCGACCCTGTGGTCACATGCTTTTGTGTTGAATATTTAAAAACTGGTCCAGTGTTGAGAGAGAAGCGTCTGCAGCCTCGAGATCGTTTATCTCGACATTTTAGTGCAAAGTATTTGAATTCTACTATATTTTGTTATAAATATGCATAGCAACTGCCCTCTACTGGTTGAAAACTCAAATTAAATTGTGCTATTGGTTGATCTGCAGTCAGGTGACGTATATGGGGGCTGAGTGAGATAAAAAAAAATGTATTTATGAAATTTTATTTCAACTTCATTTTTCATTTTTCATCCACAAATTCTTGTCACAAAGTAGGAAGCCATATTTCTGTCCCCAGATAAAGAGTCTATAATACTTTTTCACCACATTTTGTATTATTCTGATGGCTTAATTTCAAGTGTGTGTGTACGTTTGTAGGTGTGTGTGTGTGTGTGTGTGTGTGTGTGTGTGTGTGTGTGTGTGTGTGTGTGTGTGTGTGTGTGTGATAAAGGAGGTAAAATATTATTTTTCCAAGGTTAGAAACCCAATTATTCAATTAACCACGGAGACAAACACCCGTCAGGCACATAATGCGCCACAATCGGACACACTTTAAAGTGTGGGGGAGGGGAGGGGCAGGCGGTGGGAGGTGGGGGGGCCGTCTCCCGAACACGCCGTTCAACAAAGCGGATCCCTCCCGTGCTGATCCACATCCCGTCAGCAGCAGAGTAATTGAGAGGTAATGAGTTTGGAATTCATGTCACTGGAGGAACAGCCTGTTAATTAAAGCTCAATCAAATGTTGATGAAAAGCCGGCTCGAACGCACCGCTGGAAATCTGTTTCTCTAATTAGTGTCTCCTCATCAAGTGGCCGCTGAGTCCACAGACTTTCTGCTGCCGCATCCAAATCCCCCGTTAGTTAAAGAACCCGCTTACTGCTCTGCAGCTGCAGGAAAGATCCTGCAGACCAAAACTCCTCCTATAGGAGATACTCCAACGTATCCTTGTCTATTTACATTTCTTCAAGCATGTTATAATGTGTCAGTTGTGATTTTATAGGTATATAATACATGGGCTATGCATCTTCTACAGTGGGCCTATAATACTAAAATAATATTCTATTATTATTATTATTCAAGAATATTATCATGGTGCTTGTATGCAGCAGGATAAAGAGATGCATTTGAATTTCTACTGTGAATAAAAGCTACGAGGATTATTATATATTAAATATTTTTGACGTCACTATATTATAACTATACTTTACCAGAATCGATAAGGGAATCGATACAGGCCTATCGCTTCCCATCCATACTCACTGTGATGTCGTCCAACGTCTTGTTCTATCTAACAAACGGTCGCAGAGATCTTCAGTTTAGTGAGAAAAGGACAAATAAAAACAAATAAAAAATAAAACAAAAAGGTGGAACCAGTGAATATTTGGGCAAACCAATAATTGACTGATCGACTGATCGATTTGATCAAGTAGAAGAATTCGGCTCCAAGGAGGGGTGGAGAAAAAATGGACTTTAGCAAGACGAAGGTCGTGTTTTATAATTATTAAGTATTAGTATTACTAATATTACTGACAGCGAAGCACTTCAGCAAACCAAGTACGAGGAATGATCTGCCTTTCTTCAGGTGAAACCTGTAACTCATGCTGGTTCACGTCATGTCGTTTGGACCAGAACTACAAGGAACCGCTTCGGAAAACTGTTCACGTCGGTCTCCAAGTCGGAGGTCAGGAAGTTCTGACCGCTACGATATTTAAAAACAACACAACAACTAAATATAATCAAACATCAACGATCAAGTCATCATTTTTTTTTTTTTTTTAAGTGAAAATGCTGCAACCAACTAACCAAGAAGAAATCTAATGTTGTGAAACTTCTTTGTGGAGGAAACCAGTTGCAACCAGACAGAAACAACACCTGCGCAGGTGCATTGTGGGTAATAAAACACCCGTTCAAATGGGAGACGGTGTACTTACCCCTGTCTGTCTCCGTCCACCAGGATTCGAACCAGGATGCCTGTAACAGCCACCAGGATCGGGTAGTGGTCCACACTCTCCAGACCTGCAACACACACATGTTCACATTTTAGTAAGAAGATAGTAAGAAGCTTTTTGGCTTTTATTAGATACAGCGGTGGAGACGAAGATAGACAGGAAAGGGGACGACATGCAGCAAAGAGGTCCAGGTCCGACTGGACACCAGGTCGCTGTTAAGGACTCGGCCTAAATACATCGGGGCGGCACATGGAAACAAGATCAGAGTAGAACGGACATTCTGTGGTCATTTGACGATGTAAACATTTTTTTTTTTAAAAATTGGAGATTTGTGTTAGTTGTTGTGGTGAGAACGACATCAGTGGGGAAAAGAGAGCAGACGCAGCTACCAAGACGGGTGGTTGGCTAGTTAGCTAGTTAGCTAGTTAGCTAGTCCTTCTCCAGAGCTGCGGGGAGTGAGACGGCCTCGTTTTCTGTACCCATTGTAGCATTAAAGCGTGGCGGAATTAGCAAGCTAGCTTACTAGACAGCTGTCCCCCAATTAGCGTGCTAATGCCACCATGCTTTCATGCTACACTGGTTGTAGAAAATGAGCTCTTTCCTACGCTGTGACAAGTGTGTGGTCGAAGCGTTGCATTGTTAAATTCTACTCTTTTACTCTGGATCTCTGCGCTTAGTAACGTTGCTACTCCACTGCTCGAAGTTAGTTTTCGGGGATCTTGTAAACCGCAACCTCCCCAACAACACACAGGGGGTTCCTTATAATAATAAGAGAATAACTCTTTTTAAGCCAGGGGTTAATTTCATTAAGCTTTGAAATTGACTCAGGGATCCATCTCTCTGCATTGCTTTTATAAGGGTTTTTTTGTGGGTTTTTTAATGGTACAACACTGTATTTTATGAATCCCACAGCTGCTGGCAGATGTTACGCAACTAATTACACTCTATAACTTTTTCTTCATTATCCCATTATTGTAAGAAAAATAATACAAACCTGTAAAATAAAGAATTACCACAAAAATGTGTGTGTGTGTGTGTGTGTGTGTGTGTGTGTGTGTGTGTGTGTGTGTGTGTGTGTGTGTGTGTGTGTGTACCTGGCAGTCTCAAGTTGACCACTCGATCAAACAGGTTCTTCTCTGCCGTCACTCTGTTCAACACCTGGTTCAACAACTGTAGAGGAACAGAAACACAAGATGTCCTGAATGTGAAACATGGTTTAGTTCGCCAGCTGTTAGCTGTTAGCTGTTAGCTGTTAGCTGTTAGCTGTTAGCTGGTAGCTGGTAGCTTTTAGCTGGTAGCTGGTAGCTGGTAGCTGTCAGCTGTCAGCTGTTGGCATCTACAATTTCGACTTAAAGGGTCGCCTTGAGAGAAATGTCTCTACATATAGATGTATTAGTTGGTGTTAGTTCAGATGACATATAGTCTTTGTGTGACATTCAGATTTCCGTAGAACCCCGTGGAGTCCTTCTTGGTCGTCTCCGTGTCTCCACAGCAGTTAAAGTGTGACCCATCTGAATCCAGGTGTGACCCATCTGAATCCAGGTGTGACCCATCTGAATCCAGGTGTGACCTATCTGAATCCAGGTGCGACCTATCTGAATCCAGGTGTGACCCATCTGAATCCAGGTGTGACCCATCTGAATCCAGGTGTGACCCATCTGAATCCAGGTGTGACCCATCTGAATCCAGGTGTGACCCATCTGAATCCAGGTTTGAGTCATCCGAGTCAAGGTGCCAACAACCTGAATCCAGGAATAAATTACCCAAATCCAGGTGTGACCCATCTGAATCCAGGTGTGATTTATTTGAGTCCAGGTGTGAATTACCTGAGCGAGCCGTCTGAGGAGGAGCTCTGCAGACGGGCGGGACCAGTCCAGGAAGATCTCCGGGACCAGCGTGACGGTCATCTCCAGAACTCGCAGCAGACTGACGGACAGGTCGAAGCAGGTCGCACACACCTGGAGGACAAGGTTCACATCAGGAAGCAGCACCAGGTGAGTCAGTTCTAAAATACAATACAATGTTTATATTTATATTATTCCAGAGTCCTCTCACTCCATGAAGAAGACAAAGGGAACATAAAACATTTTTTTTACAAAAAAAATATATATATATTTTCTGTCATCGTCTCGCCTCTAAATTAATTTTAAATATACTTTTGTTTTTGCTTCAGCCGTCTTATATGAGAAAAATAATATTCAGACCGTTACTTTCCACCATGTGGGTGATAACCAACCCTTTCATTTGATCTTATATGTATTTTCTTTTACTTCGAACGTGTACCAAATAAGTAAAAAACAAAAAAAAAAAAAATAAAATGAACCGTAAATATAGCAAACTGAAACAAATTCTCATTCTCAATAACAAAGAATCATCAGAAAAAAGAAAGAAAAAAAACAAACAAGCTAGGCCAATGATAAATTATTAAACCATTAAAAAGCTAAATACAACCGAACCGTTGAATCTACATTATTGCACAAAGGAAACGTTGATATTGAAGCCGCCCGTCGCAGGAGGAGCTCTTCACTGAAGTCCCGGGGCGAGCGAGCTCACCTTCAGCTGACGCGTGTCCACAAAGTTCCTCTCGGGTCGCTCTGCAGCCTGTTGGATCTGAGGCGGGAAGAGGAGAACTCACATGTATCTGTGACCAGCAGCTTAAAAGACATTAAAAACACTCAACACGTTTGCTTACTTGTCTAATTAAAATTCGGACAAATCTTACAAAATAAAACCACCGCTATGTCATACATAATACTAATAATACAATTTAAATCCCTTTTTTTTGTCCCCACATTGATAATTCACTTGTCTCTCGTTACACTGAACATCTGACAAAAAAATATTCTTTTTTTTTTTTCTCAGTATTTGTTAGATAAAATATCTGGTCTCCCTGTGAAACGTAAAACAAAAATATCTTTAACTCTTCTCTTGCTGATCCAAACAACAAGGTGAAACAAAGGTGAGGCAGATTACATATTCAATAATCAATGTTACATGCGTAGGATTCACTTTACAACGGTCACTAAACCGAGCCCGCTGCACACGACCGCGAGCTAAAGACACCACATCGTCCGTTCATTAATTCTGTTCTGCAGAGCGAGAAACGCAATAAGTTTTTATCAATCTGACAAACCAACGAACCCCTTTTTCCGTTACGCTGGATGGGAAAAAAATAAAAAATCTAAAGTTATTGCAATTCAAAAGTAGAGAACTGACGAACGTTAACATCGTCCCAAACACCAGATATTCCTCCAGGAATAAGATCAATTAAGACGATTAATGAGGATTCATCTAAAACCCCAAAATAATAAACAATAAATATCAACGCCGTGATGGATGAGGTCAGGATGACGGTGACGTCGTCTTTCAGGGACCAGACCAGTGAGCTGATCTCTGGGTTTCTCACCTCCTGGATCATGCCGATGAACTCGGAGAAAGCCCAGTTGAGCTGGTTGAGGACGCTGTTGAGGAAAGAGGCGGCCATCTCCTTGTCCACGCTCAGCAGCTCCGCCATGTGTCTCTGCAGCAGCAGCGACGGACACGGCTCTGAACCAATCAGACGGGGGGAAGAGAAGAGAAGAGAAGAGAAGAGAAGAGAAGAGAAGAGAAGAGAAGAGAAGAGAAGATGAACAAACCGAGTGGAAGCAGAGTCCATCACACGGAAAGTACACAACCCAAAAGGTCAAAACTCCCTCCCCTTCCAGGACCTTCCAGGACCTTCCAGGGAAAAGTTCAGGGAAAGCATCTCTTTAAAAGAGGAGGGGAAGTTAACCAGTAGGGTACCTTTATTTATGAAACGCAGACATCAAATAAACGTTAAATAAGACACTAAAACTTGACCTCCCTGGCAGTTGTTATTTCATGACAAATTAAAAACAGATGGGAAGACGAAGGGAAGAAGAAGGGAAGAAGAAGGGAAGACGAAGAAGGGAAGAAGAAGGGAGGACAAAGGGAGGACGAAGGGAAGACGAAGGGAAGACGAAGGGAGGACGAAGGGAGGACGAAGGGAAGACGAAGGGAGGACAAAGGAAAGACGAAGGGAAGAAGAAGGGAAGACGAAGGGAGGACGAAGGGAGGACAAAGGAAAGACGAAGGGAAGAAGAAGGGAAGACGAAGGGAGGACGAAGGGAAGACAAAAGTGCATTAATGTGCACTGGACGTGTTAAATAAAGCAATAAAATAGAGCATGAATAAATGTGACAGCTGAAGAAGAAGGGAGGACGAAGGGAGGACGAAGGAAAGAAGAAGGGAGGACGAAGGGAAGAAGAAGGGAAGAAGAAGGGAGGACGAAGGGAGGACGAAGGGAGGACGAAGGGAAGACAAAAGTGCATTAATGTGCACTGGACGCGTTAAATAAAGCAATAAAATAGAGCATGAATAAATGTGACAGCTGAAGAAGAAGGGAGGACGAAGGGAGGACGAAGGGAAGAAGAAGGGAGGACGAAGGGAAGAAGAAGGGAGGACGAAGGGAGGACGAAGGGAGGACGAAGGGAAGACAAAAGTGCATTAATGTGCACTGGACGCGTTAAATAAAGCAATAAAATAGAGCATGAATAAATGTGACAGCTGAAGAAGAAGGGAGGACGAAGGGAAGAAGAAGGGAAGACGAAGGGAGGACGAAGGGAGGACGAAGGGAAGACGAAGGGAGGACGAAGGGAAGACGAAGGGAAGAAGAAGGGAAGACAAAAGTGCATTAATGTGCACTGGACGTGTTAAATAAAGCAATAAAATAGAGCATGAATAAATGTGACAGCTGAAGAAGAAGGGAGGACGAAGGGAAGAAGAAGGGAAGACGAAGGGAGGACGAAGGGAAGACGAAGGGAAGACGAAGGGAGGACGAAGGGAAGACGAAGGGAAGAAGAAGGGAAGACAAAAGTGCATTAATGTGCACTGGACGTGTTAAATAAAGCAATAAAATAGAGCATGAATAAATGTGACAGCTGAAGAAGAAGGGAGGAAGAAGGGAGGACGAAGGGAGGACGAAGGCAGGACGAAGGGAAGAAGGGAAGAAGGGAGGACGAAGGGAAGAAGAAGGGAAGACGAAGGGAAGAAGGGAAGAAGGGAGGACGAAGGAAAGAAGAAGGGAGGACGAAGGGAAGACGAGGGTTTGAGACCGTGAGGGTAAAGTCGACAGCGACAGAGGAGGCGTCCCCCCTGCCCCTCCCCCCCCCTCCCCTCCCCCCCAGGGTCGACCCCGAGAGGAAGGCGGGATTAACGGGAGCAGGGGAGAGAGGGACGGAGGAGGAAGGGCAGAGCAGAGGATGAGGAGGAAGACGAGCAGGAGGGTTGTGAAGACGACGAGGGGGAGCTCTCCGGTGGGAGTCAAGTGTTCATTAAATCTAATAATCCCTTCTTTATTTTCTCTCTGCCCTCCGACTCTGATGCTGCATCCCACAAGGATCGGATCTGCTCATGTGAGGCCTGAAAGACGGTCAATTACCCTGCAGACAACCACAGAGGTCACCACAACCAGCACAGAGGTCACCACAACCAGCACAGAGGTCACGCTCACTACCGGCACAGAGGTCACACTCACTACCAGCACAGAGGTCACCACAACTAGCACAGAGGTCACGCTCACTACCGACACAGAGGTCACGCTCACTACCAGCACAGAGGTCACGCTCACTACCAGCACAGAGGTCACCACAACTAGCACAGAGGTCACGCTCACTACCGACACAGAGGTCACACTCACTACCAGCACAGAGGTCACGCTCACTACCGGCACAGAGGTCACACTCACTACCAGCACAGAGGTCACACTCACTACCAGCACAGAGGTCACACTCACTACCAGCACAGAGGTCACGCTCACCACCAGCACAGAGGTCACCACAACCAGCACAGAGGTCACGCTCACTACCGGCACAGAGGTCACCACAACCAGCACAGAGGTCACGCTCACTACCGGCACAGAGGTCACCACAACCAGCACAGAGGTCACGCTCACTACCGGCACAGAGGTCACCACAACCAGCACAGAGGTCACGCTCACTACCGGCACAGAGGTCACCACAACCAGCACAGAGGTCACACTCACTACCAGCATAGAGGTCACACTCACAGAGGTCACACTCACAGAGGTCACACTCACAACCGGCACAGAGGTCAGCACTACCAGAGGTCACGCTCACAGAGGTCACGCTCAGAGGTCACACTCACAACCGGCACAGAGGTCATGCTCACAGAGGTCACACTCACAGAGGTCACACTCACAACCGGCACAGAGGTCACTCTCACAGAGGTCACGCTCACAGAGGTCACACGACACTCAGAAGAACTCGCCCTGCTTTGCATTCATGTACTTTTTACTGTGTATCTGCAGTTTGAGGATTTTAAATCTAAAATATATGATGGCTGTTACATATTAAATCAAGCTGACTGTATAGAAAGTATTAATAGTCCAATAGCATTTCAGTAGCAGCATTTTCTTTTTTTATTCTTGATCATTTATAAGCTATAATACTTCCATACTTGCATGCAGGACTCTATTGGAGTATATTTATATTGTTTAAGTCACGTAAGTAAGAAATAGATATTGTTACAGAATTCAGCTTTTTACAATGTAATTAGAACACAGAGTGTTTTTCATCTGGGACGTAAAAAATAAAATAATAAATAAACTAATGTGAACGAAAGAAGGGCATTTCTGTGAAATATACATTTTCCAATTCTTGCTGGAGCCTCGTGCAGAAGGTCATTCTTTCCATTAGAAAGATTTCATCAATTATATAATATTCGTCCTCTAAGGATTAAGACATTGCTATTCTAGCAGCAACACTAGAAAAATTAAAATAAACAACAAAATAAAAAAGTATTTTGTTGTAATATTTGTCCAAAAAGGCGTTCACCTGAATCAAAAAAAATTGTTTAGTCCCAAATACAGTCACTAATTGTGTATGAATCCCAGATCCAATGGGAGTGATTGAGGCTCCAGCAGCTGGAAGAGACAAAACACTGATACAGTGTCAGTGGATAATGGGATGTTACATATTATCTACAATCTAAATTACATTTACAATCTAAATCGACCATCTACCACATCTACTAACTACTGAATCAGACCGAGGATCTTTTAGTCAGACTGAAACAAAAAGGTGGGAGCTCAAAAATAAAAGGTAGATAATAATAGAGGTAGATGAAAGCAGGGAGAGCAGAATCAGAAACAGGAGCGATGGGTAAATAACTTACTTTGGAAACTAGCAATGGACAGATCCCCTGAAAGGCATGCAGACGAGAAGGCACACAGATGAAAGTCAATCATCATGCAGGAGAGAGCAGAACATCAGTTTAGTGGGAAGCAAAGAGGACGAAGCATGACTTCACGACATGACGCCCAAACAGGCAAACTAAAGGGTGCAATGAAATACAAAACAAAGCCATGAAACAGGCATCCCCTGCTTTATGGTCTGTTGACTCTAAATGGACCATAATTTACTAAATGAACATCATCCTGTATTGAAGAAGACTTGAAACTAGAGATTGAGACATAAACTCATGTTTACAATGTTTACTGAGGGAATAAATCAAGAGAGAAGTAGAGTCATTTTCTATAGACTTCTATACAACCAGAGGAGTCGCCCCCTGGTGGTCAGGAGAGAATGCAGCTTTAACACATGAAGCTTTGACTTCTATACAACCAGAGGAGTCGCCCCCTGGTGGTCAGGAGAGAATGCAGCTTTAACACATGAAGCTTTGACTTCTATACAACCAGAGGAGTCGCCCCCTGGTGGTCAGGAGAGAGAATGCAGGTTTAAGACACTTTCACATTGGCCTCACTTTTCAGAACCAGAGTTTGCCACCTGTTAAAAAGCTTTCTGGATCAGGTTCAGAGACGACAATCGACCCTTTTATCCCTTGTAGTGCGTCGTAGTGGACGACAACCAACACACGGCCTCGCGACGGAAAGATTAACATGTTGAACAAAGATTTTTAGATGCAGGTCTAACGTTGCACAATAAGAATCTGACATTTGGGGAAACCTGTTCAGAAATATGTTGAAGGCCAACAATAAGAACATCTGTCTGGTCTGGACTTAACTGGAGGAAACTAGTTCGCCATCCAGCTGTCAGCCAGACGTTGAATGGAGCAGGTTGCACCGAGCTCAGTGGGCTCTATTATAAAGCTGCGTGTCATCAGCATAAAGATAAGTGAGATGTCAAGATGGCAAATGATATCACCCAGAGGGAGACCGTAAATAAAATAGGATCCAGGATGGGTTCTTAAGGGCACCTCCAGACCTCATTGGGTTTTGTTTGTTAAATCCTCTTCTTCTCTTTCCTTCTGAGAACCTGATGATCTGACTGATGCCACTCTCGTGTCAGTAGTAGGCCAACTATGATGCTACAGTCAGCAGTGGCTTATCTTAGCTTAGCATAGCATAAAGACTGGAAACGAGGGGGAAAAGCTAAGGTGACAAACTACCAGCGTCTATAAGGTGAACTGATTGACGGTGTGCATCTCTTTTGTTTTTCATCCAAACAAAAAGCAAGAACTACTTTTCCACTTGGCCTCCGTAAAACTGTGATGTGTTGTTTTTACATGTTGGTTTGTGTATAGAATAAACTAAGATATGTTAGATATTGTGAACTCTGCTTTGCATGTTGAAATTACACGAAAAATGCCTTTCCAATTACAAAAATACACGGTTGAAGAATATGAAATGATCCCTTGAGATCCCTAGAGTGCAGCAGGGATCTGAAATTAATTTGCAATCATCGTATTGTGTAATCATTTAATTTCTCAATTACTTCTAATCACTCAGTATGCTAATTTAGACTGAACTTCATCGACAAAATCCAATTTTCTTTGTCAAAGATGAACGAGAAAATAAATTGACGTGTTTGTTTATTGCTGCAGTCAGAAAAAAATCATCAGGGAGTCTCTCCCGCTTCCTGATATAAAATGTTGCTGTTCGTCTCTTTCAATCTCCAGGAACACGCAGGACAGCTTCACTCACTCACCCCTCTGTCACTTACCTTCACGGGACATTTATAAACCTTCCCACGCGTGCTGACACACACACACACAGATAATTAAAGCCGTAAATCAAGCAGAGACATAGTAAAAATAAAATATACCTCGTGCAGGAAGGTAGTCATGGCCTCAATTTATTTATGGGAATTTGTGAAAGAGAACGAGGAGTCTGACCTGAACCAGGAACTCAAAAAACTAAACTAAACTGACGGAAGGTCGTAGGTGTAGAGACGGAAGCAAAGTGAGAAAAGACACTGAAGTGAATCTAAAAATCTTTGATTCATTCGATTCAGCTTCATTCTTTTTAGGTGCTGGAAGTGATCCTGGCCACAGAAAAGTCTGCAGACCCCCTGCACCGTTCACTCCTTCAACATTCACAGGTCCACCACAGAGCTAACTCACACACACACACACACACACTGCGCACAAACAGGCCGGCAGAGACAGAAAACGGACGGGGAGCAACACAAACACACAGAGAGAGAGAGAGAGAGAGAGAGAGAGAGAGAGAGAGAGAGAGAGAGAGAGAGAGAGAGAGAGAGAGAGAGAGAGAGAGAGAGAGAGAGAGAGAGAGAAAGAAAGAACCTACTCTGCAGACTGGGCAGGTTGGCGTCCTCGGGTTTGGTCTTCAGCAGGTGAGGAAGACGAGTGTATCTGTAGCCAAAACCACAGCCCTGAAACACAGAAGTCTCGTTACACACGAACACCGAGTGTTTGTTTTAAAACAGTAACGTCACCGTGGAAACAACATGCGTTCAAAATGTTACTTGTGTAAAAGTATAAAGGTGTTCGCATCAAAATATACTGAAAGTACCAAAAATAAAAGTAATCATTGTGCAAAATAATATATATTATATTATTATTATTGATGCATCAATGTGTTGATCACTTTAATGTTGCAGATGGTAAAGGCGGAGCTCATTTTAAGTACTTTATATACTGCTGGGTAGTTTAATCCATAATACTAGATAATCCTTCATCAGTTTATTATATCTTCTATTACTAATCTGTAAAATATAAAATAGCAATACATACAAATATTCAAGTGAAGTACTATGATCTCAAAATGTTACTTGAGTACAGTACTTTATAAGTATATGTACTTCCCCTTTACTCTACTGCACGATACACAGAAAACATTAAATATTGTCTGTCATACTGCTCCTTTCAGTATTCTGCTGGAATACAACAAATTGCTTGTTTAATTAAAAAAAAGAAATCTGCTCGAAGCAGAGACGCCGTTCTCTCGGCGGTCCGCTAACTTGTTGTTCTTGCGTCCGATATAAAGCTGCGTTGTTTCAACAATGTTGAGCTGAAAAGAAATCATGCACGCAGATGGAAATAAAAAAATTCCAAGTAAGAGCAGAAGAGCTGCGACGAAGGGAAAGTCTGCTGAGAGCTGCTACTAAAGATTACAGGACACTTCTGAAGCACTGCAGAAGCATCTGTGTTTGGTTTTTGTACCGTTTATGTACTGAGGGGATTTCTTTCTTTCACTTTCTGAATAAACACATTTCAGATTTATGTGACTGCTCGTTTTAATTGATGAAAAAGTAGCCGTGTGCAGTAACATAGAACACAGAGGACGAGATACGGCGAGATGCATCAAGAACGGTGTGTGTGTGTGTGTGTGTGTGTGTGTGTGTGTGTGTGTGTGTGTGTGTGTGTGTGTGTGTGTGTGTGTGTGTGTGTGTGTGTGTGTGTGCTCACCCTCCACAGTCTGACGAGGATCCAGTTGGTCTGGGCCCAGGGTCTCTGTTCGTACGGAGCCAGCAGGTTTCTCATCATGGCGACGCGTCTGAAACCAAACGAAACATCTTACATAGTTGACAGATAAAAACAACAAAAACAAAAGAAACAATAAAACTTCTAAATAAAACAATATTTTAAAAAAAACCTGATCTCAGTGCAAAGTATATTATATTATTATTATAGTAACAATATTTGCGGCCCTTTCTTTCCTACGGGGATCTGGAGACATTATCTACCGGAGCCGTTAACTACCGGAGCCGTTATCTACCGGAGCCGTTATCTACCGGAGCCGTTAACTACCGGAGCCGTTAACTACCGGAGCCGTTAACTACTGGAGCCGTTGTCTACCGGAGCCGTAGTCTACCGGAGCCGTTATCTACCGGAGCCGTTAAATACCGGAGCCGCTAACTACCGGAGCCGTTATCTACCGGAGCCGTTATCTACCGGAGCCGTTAACTACCGGAGCCGTAGTCTACCGGAGCCGTTATCTACCGGAGCCGTTATCTACCGGAGCCGTTATCTACCGGAGCCGTTATCTACGCTCTCTTCACATTCACCGGACTCCATTGACAAAAACAGTCATTTTACCTTGAGGAACACGAGAGCAGATCGTTGGCCTTTTGCCTCCATCTGTTAGTTCGTGTTACTGTGTGACTTTTGGTGAATCCTATCTAAACCTTTCAAACACCAAGTCACACAATATATCAAAAATATACTAGAATATTAAGAATGAAGAAAAATATGAACGAGACAAAACCCAAAAGATCCTACCTAACGGAGTCGGACCTATCGTAAAGATAACGGAGTCGTTTTAAACCAATAAGCACTCACTGTTCCTCTGGGATCCTCTCCACCGCCCTGAGGGATTGTGGGTAACAGACGTAGCTGGCGAGGGCCTGCATCAGAGAGTCTTTGATGTCTGAGAGGACGAGAGGAAGAAGATCGTTCAACGACAACACAAAGAAGTTCCTCTCAACAACACTTGAACCATTGGCCACATCATCATCATCATCATCATCATCATCATCCTCATCCTCATCATCATCTTCTTCTTCTTCTGTTGACATTTATGGCGATTGGCATGAGTGTTGCATCAGCACCATCTGCTGAACACTTCTACAGCTGGTTGTTATAGTCAGCCATCTTCAGGGCTGCACTACAAACTTTACGTATTCCTGAAAGGCCCCCCAGACCGACAGACATACGGAGAACTGGTAATAAATACGTGAACAAATACATAGAAAATACACAGAATTCACTTTCTGAGATGCAGTGGATTTGTTTTGTCATGTTGCAGTTTATATTCATGTCAGTCCAAAATGTCATCACTTCACCATTTTAATCTATGAGAGATTTGTGTGAAATTGTCATAATCAGTGTATGAATTCTTGAGTTATGGCCTAAAAAAAACAAGATTTCTGGGTTCACAGTGAACTTTGACCACCAAATTCCAATCAGCTCAGCCCACAGACGTAGTCGTCGTGACGTCACCCGTTGGTTTGTGGATGCGGTTTTGAAGCCCCGAGTGCTGCGTTTTGTTCGTCGCCATCTTGGATTTTTGCAACCGATAAACGGAAGTTACCATATCTGGACTGAGGAGGAGTAATGTAGAGACGCCGTATACGTAAACACAAGGTAGCCCCGCCCCTAAAGCATACCCTGCTTTATGGTCTGTTTGACTCTAAATGGACCATAATTTACTAAATGAACATCATGCTGTATTGAAGAAGACTTGAAACTAGAGATTGAGACATAAACTCATGTTTACAATGTTTACTGAGGGAATAAATCAAGAGAGAAGTAGAGTCATTTTCTATAGACTTCTATACAACCAGAGGAGTCGCCCCCTGGTGGTCAGGAGAGAGAATGCAGCTTTAACACATGAAGCTTTGACTTCTATACAACCAGAGGAGTCGCCCCCTGGTGGTCAGGAGACAGAATGCAGCTTTAACACATGAAGCTTTGACTTCTATACAACCAGAGGAGTCGCCCCTGGTGGTCAGGAGAGAGAATGCAGCTTTAACACATGAAGCTTTGACTTCTATACAACCAAAGGAGTCGCCCCCTGGTGGTCAGGAGAGAGAATGCAGCTTTAACACATGAAGCTTTGACTTCTATACAACCAGAGGAGTCGCCCCTGGTGGTCAGGAGAGAGAATGCAGCTTTAACACATGAAGCTTTGACTTCTATACAACCAAAGGAGTCACCCCTGGTGGTCAGGAGAGAGAATGCAGCTTTAACACATGAAGCTTTGACTTCTATACAACCAGAGGAGTTGGCCATTTCAAAGAATGCAAGTTTTAAGACACTTCTGAATTCGGCTTCACTCTTCAGAACCGGAGGTTGCCGCCTGTGTTCAATCTAAAGTCCAAGTGGATGCTTGGGCCGATTCTGAGGAGGGTTGCTCAAAGCGTTCACGAGATATCACGAGAATGGGACAGACACAGTGAGGTCAGTGACCTTGAACCAGCAAAAATCTAAATGGGTTCATCCTCGAGTTCAAGTAGACGTTCGTGCCACACTTGACAGACGGATGGCGGTTGTCGGAGGTCAATCATCATTCAATTTCACTTTCTATAAGCTTTTGAACAGATGTTTACTCCTCAGGCTGTTTCTGTACTTTGGTTTTCGGAGAAAAGACACCACCGTGTTTCCTTCCACGCAAACAGTCTTCTCTTTGAAGCCGCTTACTTTAAACAGCTCGGCGATAAGAAGCTGATTGATCGCTGTATTCCGATCGTGATAAACTGACTCGCAGCTTCCCTGAACATCCAGTCGCTGATTATCAAACCAGTCCGACAAAAACACGCAGATAGCAGACGGAAAGAAACCAAACGGGCCGAGCAGAGGAATAACAAATTCATCCGCACACATTTTATACCTAAAAAGACAAAAACATTGTCCGTTTGACAGATTGTAAAAGTCCTCTTCGTAAATAAACAGGCTGAGAAACTCTCCGGTCTGCGTTACTAAATCAGATCACAGGTTCACAACAGCAATGGAGAGCTGAATTGAGAATATTACATTAATCTTCTGTCCTTTTGAAGTTAAATTAGTTAAATCTTCCAGAGGAGTGGAGATATTTTATATCTCCTGTATGTGCATGTTAGGATTGATAACATTGTTTGTAATATTATATCAGTTTATGAGAGGTCTCAACACAATTTATTAGTATGTATTTCCAGCTTTGTTGTAGAATTGCACACACTGGTATTGACAGATGTGTGACCGGACACTCTCTGGTTGATCATTAGGGTCAACTTTTATCTAAAAAGGGACCTATGTCTTGCATGCCTATTTTCTGATCTCTATATATGGACTTATGTTTCATATGCCTGTGTTCAATGTTTCTCCCTGAAATGTAAATAGCTGACATCTATGTTCGGACCTAGGTTTAAACTGGTTAACATCCATGAATGGACATAAAGATGACACCCTTGTGACCCATGTGACCCCCCCCCACCCCCCCTCCTCCTCCTCCATGTGACACGAGAGTAGAAAGGTTTTGTGTTTCCTTCAGTAAGATGAAGAAATTCTGCAGTCCAGCAAACTGCTTTCCTTCCCATGATTCATGTCCAATAAAGAATTATGATAAATTGATCCTCGACTCCAACCTCATCTGCGACCAGTCTGTTCAAAGAAAATTAAACTACCACAATTGTCTTAAGGAAGGAAAAGCTGCAAGCAATGCAACACGTTTCTTCCAATTTCTGCTATTGATTCAAACTTTTTTTTTTATTTACATCTTAAGACTCGACCGGACTGCAAAAACAATAACTTTGGAGCCTCCGACTGCATGTTCACGTTCAGAGATTAATACATTAAAAAAAGAAAAAGGGGAACAGAGGACACGTGGATCTAAAGTATACTACGGTCAACAGAGATACAGAGATGTGAAGAAACGAGAGAAAACCGGCTTAAAACACAAAGACAGACAAAAAACTGAATTAACTGAATGTCTTTTTAAGTCAGTGTAATAATCAAATAGTGTGTTTGGTTTGATTTAATATGTATTTCATGGCGTTCCCATTCAGAGGAACAAGAAACGGGAGGAGGGAATGTAAATGTACTCTGAGATCTGACATCTGACATCTGAGATCTGAGATCTGATATCTGATATCTGATATGTGATATCTGATATCTGAGATGTGGACGCTGCAGCAGGAAAGCCGGGTCTTGAAGTTTAACAACTGAGGAGAGCCGGTGTGAAACCTGCAGTCTCGGTTCTTCAGATGCCTCTGAAGGGAGAGTTTAATCCTCCGGACTGAAGAAAGCAGCCGGTGAAGGTCGACTCTGTACACGGGTTATTGTATTACTCTGAATCGGAACAATAATCTTATCAAACTGATGTATTTTGCGCCTCACACAACCACTCATCTTCTCGTTGAGCCGACAGCATCACAGTGTTGGAACTCATATTTCCTGACATGCATACGTGATGAACATAAGCCGGCAGTTTCTAAAAATATCTTCACTTCAAACTGTGTTAGAAGTTCAGCAGCAGGAAGCTTTAGTTTTGCTTTCTGATATTTTTCCCCAGACGTGCACCAAGAAGTTAAAGGAGTTTCCCTGTCACTATTTTAACAAAAAGGGAAACACTATCTAAAAGGGGGGAGGAAGGGGGAGGGGGGGGGGGGGCAGACTTCACCAAAAGAACAGCATCAAATCTCATTCGGCTGCACTTTATCAGATGAACTGTGTCGGATTCACATCCGTAGTCTCGGGAATTTACCAATTTACTCAATATAACATAAACATAAAGTTTGACCCCTCGGGTATTAACTTAAGTAAATACAATCATGGCAGAAGTGAGGAAAGAGGCCCGTGTGTGTGTGTGTGTGTGTGTGTGTGTGTGTGTGTGTGTGTGTTACCTGTTCCTACTATACGTGGATCAGCAAAGTGCTTGGCGAGGATGGCGGCTAGTTGCGTCAGGGTTTCTTCGTAGCCTGAGGGCGAAAAACAAAAAATAAAAAAAGAGAAAAACCATGAAGTCGTGCAGAAACGCCATTCGACCGACAGAAGGCGTTAAAAGTCGAACCGGATTCTGCTTCGGTTCCCGCTGAAGAGCGCAGACGGCAGCTCGGGTAATGAGGACACGGCGGGACGGTCCAACACCAGCGATGTCAAGAGAAGTTAATAATGTGTAAATAGAATGACATATTAATGGCTTTCGTCACTTGTGTTATTCTTCATATACGGTCGGGCAGTGTTTCCCAAACTTTTCTTTCTAACATTTACCCACTTTTTTAAAAGACGACAAACCATCGCGACCCAATTTTATAAAAAGATCTCGAGTAAAGCGAATTTGTTCCCGACCCGTTCCACATCACGTATATTAACCCCAAGAGGGTAAACCGGAGATGTTTGTTTAAAAAATCTCAAGTTTGTTTTATGTGTCTATGTTATTGAACATTGGAGTCTATTTAACGTGCGTACATTGAACATGAACGCACGTTAAATACTTTATAAATGGGACCAAATAAATGCATTTAGCTGAAGTTTTCTCGTCAGTTAAACAAACTGAACGCACGCCGGCCTTTTTATATTACATTCAACGTTATGTTATACGTAGGCTACAATTATCGGAACAATACGAACACCCAGGCTCCCTCGTGTGGCTCAAAGGTGCACTGCAGGTATAAATGACGATGGAAGAAATTCTTCAAATGTATTTGCCGTCCCTTATGAAGTCTCCTGCGACCCAAATGTGTCCCGACCCGGTCTTTGGGAATGACTTCGCCAGATAAACTACGCTTTAAGTCTTCAGCGCAACATTTCCCACGATACTTTTGGAGATAAACAGGAAGTAGAATGTCGCCATGGACTCGGTGAGTTAGCAGTGAGCTACAACTTGAGTCCGGATTCGTTTGATCCTACGTTTGTTCACATTTAGTCAAATAGTCTCCAGTAAAACTGTGCTGAAGTATGGATTAGCAGCTCCAGTCCGTAGTGTGCACACGGATCTACAGACACCTAGTACTGGGTTACTTTGGTACTGAAGGAAACTGAAAAGAAAAGCAAGTTCTGCAGGGTCGTTTTTCTGTGATTTCTTAGCGGATTCATGGATGTTTCCCTTACAATAGAACCATAAAGACGTCGTTGGTTACGAGGAGGTTTTTTGGTGAAAGGAGTGTTTCCTACCTGGTAGTTCCTCCATGCTGTTTGCAGGGCTGAAGTAGTTCTTCAGGGCGCTGTATGCGTTCATGGCCACACTGAGGTAGAACTCCGGAGCGAAGGCGAACAAAGAGCCGGTGTTGTCGGCGTGTTCGATGGTCCGAATGCAAACACACAGCAGCCAGTACACATCCAGCATCTTCTCCTGGAGGACGGACAGAGGGCGGCCATTAGTCTTTATTCCACATTAGCTTCCCGCTGGTCTCCCTGAGCTACACACAGCAACAACAACAATCTAGAACTAGAGTAAGTGAAGCAATGAGAAGAGTTTCGGAGGGATAATATAAAAAAAAAAATAATAATAATAATAATTGGGCAAACAATCACTAGACTCAACACCAGTCGCCACTCTGGCAGCCTGGTTGCAGTTTATATGCATGTCCGTCCAAAATATCATCACTTCCGACATTTGTGTGAAATTGTGATAATTAGCATATCAGTTCTTGAGTTATGGACATAGACTTTATATAAGAGGTGGACGTGGTCATCGTGACGTCACCCATTGGTCTGTGGACTGAGGTTTTGAGGCCTCGAGTTCATCGATATGGTCGTCGCCATTTTGACTCTTCGCAACCGGTGAATGGAAGTGACCATATTTGGAATGTGGAGGAGTGACGTAGAGACACCGTATACAGCTCTGGTAGCGTTAGCAACCTGTCAATCACCTTGTAGCCCCGCCCTAAAGCATCCCCTGCTTTATGGTCTGTTTGACTCTAAATGGACCATAATTTACTAAATGAACATCATGCTGTATTGAAGAAGACTTGAAACTAGAGATTGAGACATAAACTCATGTTTACAATGTTTACTGAGGGAATAAATCAAGAGAGAAGCAGAGTCATTTTCTATAGACTTCTATACAACCAGAGGAGTCGCCCCCTGGTGGTCAGGAGAGAGAATGCAGCTTTAACACATGAAGCTTTGACTTCTATACAACCAGAGGAGTCGCCCCCTGGTGGTCAGGAGAGACAATGCAGGTATAAGACACTTCCACATTGGCTTCAAAAGTCAGAACCGGACGTTGCCATCTGGTTGTGGCCAAAAGCTTGTTTTGTGAGGTCACAGTGACCGTTGACCACCAAATTGTAATCAGTTCATCTTTGAGTGCAGGTGGATGAAAAAAAAGTTCCCTCCAGGCGTTCCTGAGATATTGTCTTCACGAGAATGGTCCGGACAACCAGAAAACATAATATCTCTGCACGTGGTAAAAACGAGAAAAGGCAAAACAAGCCAAATACAAAAGGTCAAAAAACATGTGAAAAGATAGAAAAACTTCAAATCAACCAACAAAACAATCGACGGACTAGAGAGAGTTTGAGCTAACAGATTATAAATGACGACAGACAATCTGGATCACCTTGGAGTAGATGGTGGCGTTGATCCAGGCCAGTCTCCTGCAGAGGTGGTTCAGCTTCTCCGCGAACACCTTCTGGCTTTTCTGGAGCTCGTCCAGGATGTCTGGTCTCTGAAGGACAGAAAACAGCGTCATCGTATCGCCAGCTGACTCCATGGCTCCAGAAGGCATCGGGGGACGAATTCACAAAAGGAATGCACCGCTTTTGCTTCCACTGAAGCTGCAGACACGTCGTCATTCACACCCATTCATATTGCCATGCAAGGTGCCACCTGCCAATAACTAACCATTCATATCCATTCATACACTTTTGCTAGCTATTTTGGGGTCAAGTGTCTTGCCCAAGGACACATCGGCATGGACTGGCGGAGCCGGGGGATCGAACCGCCGATCCTAAATGGTTTAGAGGTAGAGCAGAGTCGTTCTCCTATTAGCCGCCCCACAGGTAAGTGTTGTAGATTTATTTACTTTTCACTTTTCTTCTTCTAAATTCAACCAGCCACTCGTGTATTTTTTCACAAGTCACCATTTCGTTAAACGCAATTTTTGTGTGTAACTAACTTTTGTGGAACATTTGTTTTACGAATGTGCATCGTTTCCATAAAAAGCAGGAATTTAATATTTATTCACATTATTTATATTATATTTATATCTCGCTTTTACAGTTTACAGCCACTGGTCTTTCTAGGAGGTCTCCCATCCCATTACTAAGCGCTCCAGGCAGAATGATTTGATGTAATTCAAATCATTGACTGACTGTTGTTTGTTAAATTCCCCTTTTTGTTTCCCGGCTGCCCCCCGGCTGGTACGGTGATAGAGTTCATCCACCGCCGGCCAGATTTACGTAGCATCTCTAATACCCGACCTTGGAAGTGTCTGCAGACATTTGGTGTAAAAAACGGCCTCTTTCAAGGCGAATGAGCCTCGCAAAGATGAGCTCCAGAATCCACTCGCAGTTACAGTGAATTCATGATCGTCTCCAGAGAGCTTGGTGGTAACTGAAGTGCTTTTGTGAGGGCCGTCACGCCCAAACTTTCCAGAGATGACGACAGCATTGAATGATGTTCTTTTACAGTCAGGGTGAGATATTAAATCCCAAAGTTTCCTCTCCCACCACGTTTAAGTTCCTGGCCCGAAGTTTTGGGGAATGCCTCTGCAGCTCGTCAGCCTGTAGCTCGCGGTCTCAACACTTCATTTATTTATTTTTTTGAATTTTTTCTCTCTGCCGTTGTTCCGCCGAAAAAGCGAGCCACATGTTGCCATCGAACACAAAGAAAAAGACAAGTTGAGCTCTGCTGCAATATCAGAGAGCGGTCCAAGTGATTCCTGCTGGCAGCGGCCTCAATCCCTCAGAGTCCAATTATGTATTAATGTAGCTGTTTGGGTCATGTTTGCTTGTATATGTACATTGAGATTCTCTCTCTCTCTCTCTCTCTCTCTCTCTCTCTCTCTCTCTCTCTCTCTCTCTCTCTCTCTCTCTCTCTCTCTCTCTCTCTCTCTCTCTCTCTCTCTCTCTCTCTCTCTCTCTCTCTCTCATACTTTGAATTAAATTTAATTCAAAGTATATTATATTCAAATGCGTATGAGGTACTCGACTTATTGTGCTGTTGGATACTGGTGGGTTTACATATCACAATGTTTGGTTCGTTGTTGATTCATGTTTCTGAATAAATGAGGGGCTGAAAATGTAGTATCAGTTCATAAGAGTAATTGATACTACTCCCTTATACGGTATGAAACAAGTGCCGTTTTAAACCAAAGCAACAACGTGCAAAGTTAATTGCAATCCGATTTGCATAGTCATAAAAGTGTCTGGCTCCGTTGCACTCGTACAACTTTATTTGGCCAAACACGCAAACTTCCGTCAGACGGATGTTTGAAGAACTTTGTCCTCCAGCGACGCTGCGGTTCAGTTTGCTGGTGACACGCGTGTCCTGCGTGGCGCTAACGAGACGAGCGACCGCGACAGGCTGACGGGCGTGTTGACTGGAGCGCGGCCAATTATCTGCGACTCGAGCGCCAACAAACAAAGAGAAATCATATTCAACTTCATAACGAGCCCACACAACCACCAGCAAGCTGCGAGACATACTCCAGCATTAAATATTTAGAAATGTTTTGACACAGACTGAAGACAAGAATGTTTTCGGTTATGATCAGCTGAAGGACACACACACACACACACACACACACACACACACACACACACACACACACACACACACACACACACACACACACACACACACACACACACACACACACACACACACACACACACACACACACACACACACGTCAGAGGTTCTTACTCTTGCCGGGCACCGTGCGATCTTCTCCTCGGTGTCCTTCAGAGCGACGGCGTATTCGTGGACATCGTCTGAAACCACGACCATCTGCAAGAAGAACACAGACTGAAGCTTCATGGTGGTAACAGTGACACTGTGTCAACATACAGCAATTATTGCTGCAACCCAAGTGAGGCGGTGGAGACGCCAGAAAAAAGTGGAGAAATATCCAGAAACCAGTGAAGCAACTTCAGCTGTGAAACCAGAAACCAGTGGAGCAACTTCAGCTGTACAACCAGAAACCAGTGGAGCAACTTCAGCTGCACAACCAGAAACCAGTGGAGCAACTTCAGCTGCACAACCAGAAACCAGTGGAGCAACTTCAGCTGCACAACCAGAAGCCAGTGGCGCAACTTCAGCTGTACAACCAGAAGCCAGTGGAGCAACTTCAGCTGCACAACCAGAAGCCAGTGGCGCAACTTCAGCTGTACAACCAGAAACCAGTGGCGCAACTTCAGCTGTACAACCAGAAACCAGTGGCGCAACTTCAGCTGTACAACCAGAAACCAGTGGAGCAACTTCAGCTGTACAACCAGAAACCAGTGGCGCAACTTCAGCTGTACAACCAGAAACCAGTGGCGCAACTTCAGCTGTACAACCAGAAACCAGTGGCGCATGTAGGTCGATAAAACTGTGAATCCAGCTGCTTGTGTTCACACACACACACACACACACACACACACACACACACACACACTTCTCTCTACTTAACAGAATATATCAAACCTTCCCACTGAAGTAAAAACATTCTCCGAGCACGATGCTCATATATTGATCCACATATTGCAGAAACTCATCCCAACAGTCTGCCGAGATGATGACCAATCCAAAAACCTATATCATAAAAAGAAAACACATCATACAAAACATCAAACGCCACATTTCCAAGCAGCGATAGAACTAAAATATATTATTTATATATATATATCTCACAACACAAAGCTCTGAAGGCTGCGGCCACGTTCAGATCTGGTGGGTTGTATTTTTTAAATTAGAAGAGGGACCTGACAATAACAGAGAGGTGAAGAGGTCAGAACAATCTCCGACTCAACAGCAGAGCAGAAACCGTGAGCGCTACCTGGAGACGAGAAGGAAAATAAAAAGAGATGAACCAATCACAGACAGCAGGGAGAAGGAGAAGCGTCAGCGGGTGAAAACATTTCAGGAGAACCAGAAAGATTAATTTTAAAAAGAACCTGCTTAATATTTAAAACCACAAAAATCCCATAAACCAGAAAGAACAACGTTTGACGCATGCCAACACATTATTCACCTAAAGGTGGGAAGGGTCGAGTGACGAGGTCAGACGGCCTCACAGGGGGGTTACTGAGGATTTACAAACATGGCGTCCCCTCTGTGAGACGCAACCCGTGAAATCGAGACCGTAAAGGCCGATCACTGGTGTCCCCGAGGAGCCGGTTCAAACTGGTCCAGTGTTGAGGGAGAACGCTGAAGACGACAGCAGCTAAACGGGCTGTAGTGTAGCTCCTCACCATCGCTGTGCGTCCACTTAGAAGTGATCGTTTTTAGAACCCTAAAGAGAAATAAAACCCTTTTTCTTCACACACTAGACGGAACACGTCCCAGTTTCTCACATCCAAGTGGACGAAGCGGTTTCGATGAGCACGAGGGATTTGATGGAGGTCAATGGACTTGTACTTGTGTGGCGTTTCTTCTAGTGCAGGAGCCGCCTGCCCATCGGGACTCTAACTAACCATTCGCAGCAATTTGGGTTCAAGTGACTTGCCCAAGCCGGGATGGAGAGGCAGCTCTCGTCTGCAGGTTGATAATCTTTGGACAGTTTGCAGGTAAAGCGGCGAAAGGGAGACGAGTCTGAACCGGCTGATGTGGCTGAATGTCGATCGTCAAAAGGAGGAGGGCGAGCAGTCTCACCAAGATTGTCTTGTTTTTACAAGGAAAAAAAAAAAAAACTCTAAAAGATGCTTCAATCGCATAAAAAATACTTGAAGAGTAACTAAAGCTGTGGAAAAAAAAAAACATTACATTTTACATTTTCTCTTTTCTGTGGACTTGAGAACATCTAGAGAATCAGTGACTGATTATCCGGGGGGCGGCCATGTTCTTTTTCCTACGCTGCGAAAGGAGTGTGTGGATGAAGCGTTAAGTTGTTTGATTCTACTCATTCAGAGGCCTGGCTTAGTTAGCTAACTAGCTAGCTAACTAGCTAACTCCACCATGTTTTCATGCGACAGTTACAGAGCATTAAAACGTTCTATGTTACATCAAGCCGAATTTTTCCGTTTTTTTAAATTACCGTTCATTATAGCCGTTACCCTAT
Source organism: Ophiodon elongatus (assembly GCA_016806645.1). Classification (NCBI taxonomy): domain Eukaryota; kingdom Metazoa; phylum Chordata; class Actinopteri; order Perciformes; family Hexagrammidae; genus Ophiodon; species Ophiodon elongatus. The sequence goes on from JACSYO010001053.1 coordinate 542,920, forward strand.
CAATTAGCTTATGCTAATCGCTAATGCTGAGCTGTAGCGTGCTGACTATTCTCATGATTAAGAGTAAGAGCGCTGTAAAACTCTAGCAAACATTAGTTAATTACAGTTTACATGCAAGGCCGGTCTGTGTGAACGTCAGCGATTTAAAGCATTTAGCGATTCACGGACTAATTGAAAAGGTAACGGCTACTCTTCATCAATACTCGTCGCTCCAAAATCCGCTGAGTCGGAAGAAGTTGGTTTTGTGGGAGGGGGCGGGGAGGGGGGCTTCGTTGATGACAAAAGCGAGTCACCTGGCTCCACATCAGCCAATAGCTGATTGGCTGATTATCAATTGCAGCTGCTGGGTTATAACCACTAGAGCGTAGTCAGTGTGCATATGTATATAACAATATATTCAAATACTTTTAACTAAAATGTCAACATTTTGACTTGTTTTACATCAACAGCAATATTAATTATTATTAATTAATTATATATATATATATATAAAAAGTATTACTCAGTCACAAACCCTTAACAGTTATGAAATGTTTCTTATAGTTTGAGATGCAAATAAAACTCTGATCTGAAAACAGAAATCTCACCTTCCCAAGCTGCTGGTGGACACTCAGGTTGTACATCATCACGATGCCGTCGACAATCTCCAGCAGGGACTTGTCCGCGATTGGCTGGTCAGGCTCCTCCAGCGGTCGCCCCAGCAACAGGCCGTCGTTACCATGGCTTCCCTCGACTTCAGGTTGAAGAGAGACAAAAAAAAAAGAAAAAAAAAGGGGGATTGTTTTTGTACCCAGCTGCTCGGGACAATGATAAATAAATTATTATTAATAAGGCTTTCTACACAAGTCAATAATAGTCAGGTTCCTCTGATGGGGGAGAATACGCCGCTGATGATGTTAGTGATGTCATCAGGCTGAGCACATCAATCGGGATCGTGCTCAGTTAGCGAGCGTCTCCGGTCTCAACTCTTCGACTCGCGTGTTTAATGACTCACTGTCCTCCTCGGTCCTCTGCTCCACGGCGAGGGTGCGGACCTTCACTTTCTCCGGCTGCGTGAGGGGTCGCCTGGGGGTCATGAGGCTGACGGCGGCCGTGCTCAGAAAGCGATTGGCTCGACCCAGAGTGGGAGAGCTCAGCCAGCTGGGCCTCGCCAGAGCCCCGCCCATCGCCGCCGCACCAAACGGCCTCTGTCGCCAAAGACACACACAATTCATCAGTTTCTCGTGATGTTAAATTAGGAGTCCATCAACATGCGTTTCCGCTCGTTAGATTATATACATTTGCCTAAAAACTACAACATATTCTTGAACTCCAGACGTCTCAGAGAAGAAAAGTCATCGTTTATCATCGTTATTGAAGACAAGAGTCATCTTTACATTATTGTTATTAACGCATGCGTTTTATTTCCAACATGTCTGTTTTATTATCGTTTTTAATTTTCTATATTATTATGTATATTTCAGTTTTTTGCATTATTTCTAATGGGTGGTCGAGGCAACCGGCCCCGAGAGAGCGAGATCGAGTCTCTGAGATTGTTTTGCATCTCTTAGTCGCTGTTTGTGTCTTTTTGTGGTTGATTTGCGTCTCTCCCTTTATGGACATTTTGCTTCTTTTTTCAGCTATTTTGCATCCCTTCATATTTATTTTGTATCCCTTCATTCGTGTCTTCTTATGGACGTTCAGTACACATTCTGTGGTCGTTTTGTGTGTATTTGTAATCATTCATTTGGTTTCCTTGTGCTCATTTTGCATCCCTTTTGTCGAGTTTGTGTTTCTTTGTAGTCCTTGAGGTCGCTTCTGTTGTCGCTTCACGTCTTTGTGGTCGTTCTGTTCGATTTTATTTGTCTTATTGCCTCTTTTAATCCTGGGGTTTGACCATGTAGAACAGTTTTGTTTTGAAAAGCGTATTATGAATAATGTTTATTATTATTAACGACGCTGGTACAGATACCAACGTAGGTGGGATTTTATATCTTGTTGGTGAGAAGCTTCGGTCGTGTTAATTAGACGACCTGTTCTAATGATTGATTACTTCAGGAGACGACAGTAATAATATAAACACATACATAACAGAAAATTGTATGCACACAAAATAAATATAATAAAAAAATAGAAACAGGAAACCTGAGCTGCGCCGCTCTCCTCGTCCTCGTCCAGGTCATCCATAGCCGTGGCCTGGATCTCTGCAGGGTCGATGATGATGTTGGCTTTACTGGCCAAGTCATCTGTCGTAAAAAGAAAGACATTCACCGCATTAAAACGACATTCCAGTTTGATGTGCAGCTCCTGACGAGAAGAAAAGCTCAGGTCTGAACCACCATTGTGCCTCAGAAAAAAACACAAGAATAAAAAATGACCACGAGAGAAAAATGGTTTATAAAAGGGCGTCGTCTTGTTTAGGCCTCACAACTCACAGCAAACAGACTGCACATCGGCACAGTGAGGACAGGCAGTCAAACTGTCTCCAGTCAGAAGGCTGACCAATGGATGGACAGACATCTGGATTACTTTGATACTGAAGAAAACTTTAGGCAAGCTCTGCAGCGTCTTTATTTTCCATGATTTCTAAGTGGATTTATGGACTTTTACTCGTGTTCGACGTCGGCGATATAAACGTTGACCTGACGATGGCGCTAGATGAAACGTCGGAGGCTCATCCTGAGGAGATCATGAACGATGAAGCACATTTTCATCGCCGTGCATCCACTAGTTCGTTGTTTCAGTCTGAGCCAAAGCGTTGGCCTGATGCCAGCACCTTCCACCTTCCACCTTCCACCTTCCACCTTCCTCCCTCCTCCCTCCTCCCTCCTCCCTCCTCCCTCCTCCTCACGTGTACGGTATGCCGATTGGAAAAGCCCTGCCGTGCATTCAATCACAGACATTGGTCAGCTGATCGATACATGAGGTCACGCTTGGTTAACGACAGATGACACAACATCACGAGGGCATCAGTGGGTGATGAACGGCCCCGTGAGTTACTGTCAATTAAGCCCCGAATAAAAGCAGGTAGAGAGTTGCTGCCTGGACACAAATACTGATGAGGGAATACAAGATGGATTAATGGAGGAAGAGGAGGAGGAAGAGGAAGAGGGGGAGGAAAAAAGGTGGTTTAAAAGTGGGAGGAATGACGAGTGAAAGTTCAGCAGGTGAAAGTTGTTTTTATACAGACTCACGCTCAACGAATGTATCGGTGACAAAGATTCAGTCTACACACACACAGACTTTAAATCATGTAGAATAAATAAAAGCATTAAAAATCCATCTGACATAATGTGATTAACGTAGGAGCGAGACCCCCAGACTCACTGAGACTCGTTTGAGTCTCTGAGATCGTTTTTGTCTCTTTGTAGTCAGTTTGCAACTGTAATTTGCCAATTTTGTGCATCTTTTAAGTGTCGGTTTGTTTTTTGGTGTGAGGGTGGGGGTGGGGTGGGTGGGGGGGGTGGGGGGGGGGGTGTTATTGGTTGTTTTGTTGTCATTTTGCGTCTCTTTGTAATTGTTTGTAGTTTGTGTCTCTTTGTCGTCAGAAAAAACTGTAGGCGCAAATAATTACTGACATCAATACATTTAATTCATCTAGCTGTGCTATTATTTGCCTTTAATCTTAGTCATTATATCCACATTACTGATGATTATCTATCAAAAATCTCATAGTGTAAATATGTTGTGAAAGCACCAACAGTCGACCCGATAACATTGTTACATCGACATCGAGGCATTTGGTCAAGGATATTGCGAAATCTGATTTTCTCCATATTCCCCAGACCTATGACACACGCACGCACGCACGCGCGCGCACACGCACACACACACACACACACACACACACACACACACACACACACACTTTTGATGTCCTCAGCTGTAAAGTTCCTCAGAGTGACTGGTGATGGAGCGGCCTCCCTCGCGGCTCCTCTGACTGAAGCTGAAGAGCAGCTCTACGTCTCTGGAACCAAAACAAATCGAAGAGCAACGAGCCGGCGTTGCAGGTAATTGATTCCAGCCGTGCCGCTCGCCCTCCGTCGCCGCTGAATGAGCAGCATATTGCTCGTCCAGCGAGTCTGCTGAGGGATTATCAATCCACATCACACACCTGCCTCCCACGTCTGCTGACAGAGAGAGCCTCTGCACAAAAAAACCTTCATCCTGTGTGTTTGTATTTTTCTTAATTTAATATTTACACAGCTGCCAGTCTCCTGAGTAACCTGACCGCCTCCGGACCCACGAAACCCATTAAAAATACATGATTCAGCTTCAATATTACCACTTTCTGGTTCTACAACTTTATGCATTTAAAGAGCGGAAATAAACCAGATCAGGAAGGAAATGGGGGAAATAGAAAAACAACTACATGAAACTCACCAATATGACTTTTTTATCAACATGTCAAATTGTTCACGATCTCTCCGTGTATGAACTGGTTTGTAGCACAAAGCGATTCCTCCCTCTAGTGGAGCTCAGCGACATCATCCTCCTCTCCACCAAGCGGGCTGAAAACCCTTTGGTTGTGAACGGATCGTAACATCTGAAATAAAGCTGATCTGAAGGTTCTTCTTTGAATTAAATGTTCTAATTAATCGTATTGGTGGCGTCGTTCTTTGGTAATTTTAGCTTTTTAACAAAATAACAAACATTCAACGTCATCACATCTGGAGATACGTGGTTTTCACTGGACAGGAAAGGATGAAAATACTTTAATCCGAAAAGTAACTAAAGCTGTCAGACAAATGTAGTGGTGTTAAAAAGTACAACATGTACCTCTGAGATGTAGTGGAGTAAAAAGTACAATATGTACCTCTGAGATGTAGTGGAGTAAAAAGTACAATATGTACCTCTGAGATGTAGTGGAGTCAAAAGTACTACATGTACCTCTGAGATGTAGTACAGTAAAAAGTACAATATGTACCTCTGAGATGTAGTACAGTAAAAAGTACAATATGTACCTCTGATATGTAGTACAGTAAAAGTACAATATGTACCTCTGATATGTAGTACAGTAAAAAGTACAATATGTACCTCTGAGATGTAGTACAGTAAAAAGTACAATATGTACCTCTGAGATGTAGTACAGTAAAAGTACAATATGTACCTCTGAGATGTAGTGGAGTAAAAAGTACAATATGTACCTCTGAGATGTAGTGGAGTCAAAAGTACTACATGTACCTCTGAGATGTAGTACAGTAAAAAGTACAATATGTACCTCTGAGATGTAGTACAGTAAAAAGTACAATATGTACCTCTGAGATGTAGTACAGTAAAAAGTACAACATGTACCTCTGAGATGTAGAGGAGGAGAAGTAGAAAATGTAAAAGTAAAGAACAAGAACCTCAACTTTAAGAATCTAATAGAGAAATGGCTGCTTGAGTAAACGGTGTCTGTCATCGTGTAGTTTTTCCAGCAGGGGGCGCTACGACTCACAAAACAGTGACGAGCAGCTTTCACAACATGGAGGACGAGATCCCAAAAGTAAGAGCCCCTCAGTAACGGTTAAAACTACAAACCGCCACAAGAATGACAGTTACCAGCATACAGTATTGTTATTGTTATTGGCACCAAAAGTTACGCAATAACAAACTAACTGGTCCGGGCAGCGGTCCAGCCCTCGTGTTCTGCGAGGTTAAATTAATGTTTGGCAAGAGCATCGATGACTGCTTCAGTTCTCCGTCTGAAACATAAGGCTCCATGGCTGTCTCAAGGCAAAGGTATAATATATCTTAATAATGGCGTGAACTCAAACTGGTATGGATTTATTTTTAGGGTCGCCTTTTGTTGTAGGTGGCTAACAGATTGCTGTGCCTGTAGTACCTCTTACAAGCCCACTTAAAAACTCTCGTATCGGATCAATAATTTAAACTGAATATCTTTGAGTTACTCCAGCTGTGGCTCATGGGTAGAGTGGTCGTCCTGCAACCGCAAGGTCACCTGTTCGATCCCTGGTCTCCTCATAGTTTGCATATTGAAGTGTCCTTGAGCAAGGCAGTTCCTCCCCACTGCTCCTAAATTACTACGCAGGGGTTAAATTATGTATGTTAAAAAAATGTAAGTTTATTTGGATCAAGTAGCACGTTAAAATATAATATCAGTTATTTCAATGTGTCTGATACGTTCGTCTATATTTCACATCTGTGTATTACTTCTATCACGTATACTGAAGGACGGGCAGTGTGTGATTTAGGTCACTAAACAAGCCATCAGACCGACCTTTGAGTGTTTTCTTCAGGTGGGACAGGAGCCCCCCGAGTCTCTGCAGGTCGAAGTAGTCCACCTTCCCGTTGTAGAAGAGCTGGGGCGGGACGTAGGCCTCTGGAGGAAGGCCACACAGAGGGGAGAAGAGTCGGGGGGTTAGTGGCGGATCGGGAGAAAACGAGACGCAGGGTGACGGATTAAAAAGAGGAGAATTAAAAAAAAAAAAAGTGTGGATATTAGAGACAGAAAAGGGGGGAAGGCAGAATATAAACAGAGAGATAAAAAGAGAGACGGGGGAGCAGAGACGCCAAGCTCATCGTCAACAACCTTCATTACGATTCAAGAGCAGTGAAAGAGCTTCATGTCTGATGGTTTCCGTGATTGGGATTAACTTTCACAATTAGTGCCGCTGAACAGCCGGATCCCTTCTTTGTTTTTAGATTATTGTACAGTATTCATTCAACGATTTCATTAAAAAGGTTAAGTGTTCGCGGCACTTGGTCGTGCACCTCGTGACGGTCACATACAGTTAACTGGTAAAAGCACCATTTACATGTCTGGGGGGGAAAAGACGGACAATAATTGGCTTTTAAATGCTTTAAAAACAGGAGGTCTTAGATGTGGTTTTCTTTTTGATTCTTCACAGTTCTTTTAGTTTATTTTAGTTTGTGCGCCCTCTGGCGTAAAGAAGGTTTCATACGAATAAAAGTGGGAGGTCGTACCTTCACTGCCGATGCTGCTCGGACTCTTCCTGCTGCCGTCGTCCCAGCTGGCCCTCACCGCCGTGATGAGGCGGTGGAGGAAACACACCATGTACTCAGGAGGGCACAGAGCTGTAGGGTGCTGCTCACACACACACACACACACACACACACACACACACACATTTATGTACACTGGTAAGTAAACGAAGTAGGAAAAGCTCCACCAGAACTAATATTTTATGTAAAAAATAATGTGCGTCTTCTTGACACATTTGACATGACACCCATGTTGTCCAGCACTGGCCGAGGAGAGTCATGTGACCGTCATGTGACTTCCTGTTGAGCCGGACCAGAACTAGGAGACGACGTAGACCGTTCATGTCTGGTCCAAATGAAAGATACCTCGTCTCACCTGACCGTCATATCTGACTCTTTAATAACCGACGACAAACATGATTAAAGCTGAAACTAACATTTCATTTCATTACTGATGAATATGATTATTTTCCAGCTTAAATCCGTTTAACTATTTGTGGAGGAAATATCCGCAATTAGTGAAAAACGCTAATCAGTTAACAAAGAGTCCAAAACCAAAGATATCTAATTTACTGAGATACAAAACAAAAAAGGGCAGAAAATATTCACATTTCAACTCTGAACAGGTTTGATAATCTGATAAATCTTTAACAGCATTACACAAAACACATCGATAACAATAGCTATAGTTTGTATCCAATATAAACCTTTACTGATCCCCAGAAGGGGAAATGCAGCAGCATGAGTACAAATACATAGTGAAACTTAAAAACAAAATAAACTTATAAAAAATAAATAATTCAAAGTTTATCAAATAAGAATGAAAATAAAAAAACGTCAAGCCAAATGTGATTATACGCTTGTTATTAGTTTAATACATTATAAGTTAGGAGTAATTAGATTAGTAGTTAACTGAAAGTACATATTTTCTTACCCCTCTGTTGCTGGCATTTTCTTGGAGAAACTTCCGGAACTTATTGAGGAAGATGTAGCGAGAGGCTTCTCCCTGAGAGACACGGAGAGGAAAACTCAAGATTGAGGTATAAAACGTGCTCAATGTGAGCGAAGAGGAGACGGTGAGGCAGGAAGGACCTCCTCACCTGTAAGTCACAGACTAGAGGATGTGATCCAAACTAGATGAACCTCACAAGGGCTCGTTTAATTCTCTCTGATGTCACTGTGGTGTGGACAGTCAGTCGAGAACATCAGCTGAACACATTGTTGAGTCAGTATCGGAACATTTAATCAAGAGTTTTACAATAACCCACGACACTGCAGACTTTATAATTTACCTCATTGATCAGAGTCACAACCATTAAGACTTATAGCCGTTAGTCACAACCATTAAGACTTATAGCCGTTAGTCACAACCATTAAGACTTATAGCCGTTAGTCACAACCATTAAGACTTATAGCCGTTAGTCACAACCATTAAGACTTATAGCCGTTAGTCACAACCATTAAGACTTATAGCCGTTAGTCACAACCATTAAGACTTATAGCCGTTAGTCACAACCATTAAGACTTATAGCCATTAGTCACAACCATTAAGACTTATAGCCGTTAGTCACAACCATTAAGACTTATAGCCGTTAGTCACAACCATTAAGACTTATAGCTGTTAGTCACAACCATTAAGACTTATAGCCATTAGAGTCACAACCATTAAGACTTATAGCCGTTAGTCACAACCATTAAGACTTATAGCTGTTAGTCACAACCATTAAGACTTATAGCCATTAGAGTCACAACCATTAAGACTTATAGCCGTTAGTCACAACCATTAAGACTTATAGCCATTAGAGTCACAACCATTAAGACTTATAGCCGTTAGTCACAACCATTAAGACTTATAGCCGTTAGTCACAACCATTAAGACTTATAGCCGTTAGAGTCACAACCATTAAGACTTATAGCCGTTAGTCACAACCATTAAGACTTATAGCTGTTAGTCACAACCATTAAGACTTATAGCTGTTAGAGTCAAAGACTAAGACTTATAGCTGTTAGAGTCACAACCATTAAGACTTATAGCTGTTAGGTCACAACCGAATAAAGTCAACATAGCCGTTAGTCACAACCATTAAGACTTATAGCCATTAGAGTCACAACCATTAAGACTTATAGCCGTTAGAGTCACAACTGTCAGAGACTTAACCCTTCAGAGTCTTAACCTTCAGTCTTAACCCTTCAGAGTCTTAACCCTTCAGAGTCCTTCAGTCTTAGCCTACAGAGTGTTATGTATTCAAAATCTTTGGGCGGACTTGGAAGAGAATTTCTGGATTCAGTTGGTTATAATAAAAATCAATTTAATAAAAGTTGGCAATATAGTGCATAATTCTCAGCTGAGGGATCGTAGGCCAAATGGCATTCCACAGGCCCCAACAGTTGCCCGTAAAAGCAGCCTGCGAGAGTTAACTGTCTGTGCACATTGACCTAAGAGAGCCTCGAACTGACCAGTACATTTGATTATATAGTCCAATGAAAATGTGCATCGTCGCCTCTCATTGGCTCAGTTTTACAACATATGGTTCGGCTAAAGTTTCACATGGCTAGAATCAGCATTCGTATTGGTCACGTCGGTCCATATGTCCTCCTCTAGGCTTTATGGTTGCACAGTTCAGCTCCGCAACCCCCCCTCGAGTGGAGTTGTTTTATTGCTCTTTGTGTTTCTGTAGGAGACTTCAGTATCCATCCCCCTCTCTCTATCTCATTCCATGCATACCTGCTAAAGTCCAAGTAAGAAACTTAATGTGGCTTTCTTTTATGTCACAGATACTCCTTCCCATAAGGCTCACTATTCCTTATTAATTATCCTTTTTAAGTATCGTAATTTATACATAGACATTCCTTATTTACAAGTGTAAGTCATTTTATTTTATTACAACCTAAGAAGAGTCACAACCTTCAGAGTCTTAAACCTTCAGAGTCTTAGTCTTCAGAGTCTTAACCCTTTAGAGTCTTAACCCTTCAGTCTTAAACCTTCAGAGTCTTAAACCTTCAGAGTCTTAAACCTCCAGAGTCTTAGTCTTCAGAGTCTTAACCCTTCAGAGTCTTAACCCTTCAGAGTCGCAACCTTCAGAGTCGCACCCTTCAGAGTCGCAACCATAGGAGTTGCAATTATTGGAGTGGCAACCCTTGGTGTCTTAATAATTTTATCATATTTATATTTAAGCTCTGCACTTATTTCCGTAATGTTCATGATCAAAACAGACACAAGAATCCACGGTCAGACGTATATATAATATTAATTTCTACTATGCATTTATTATTTTAATTAGACTGAAACATGGGAATCTCCCCTCTGAAGATCAATTAAGTGTGATCCTGAAACTGAACTACTTGAACAAACAAATTATAAAAACCCGAGGCACATGAAGTATAAATCAGATGTGACAGATGTGAATTCAGTTTAGGATGAAAATATTCATCAAAGAAGAAAATTCAGTACACAGTATTCATGACGTGGACACACAAACACACACAAGCTCAAAATCCCAGATTCACATGAATTGTTTGCGGGAAATATGTGGATCTTAATTCCAGGTATTCAAACCTAAAACCCATTAATCAGTGTATCGTTAAAAGTTAAAATATTGTACAATAATATACATTAACAGACACAAAATATCAACTGCACATACCGTAGTTTTGTCTTTGTTATTGAGCAGCAACTTCAGGATCTGAACCTGCAACTCTTCCACCACTGAGAGGAGATCAGAGGAGAGTTCAGCAGGATGTAAAAGTACTAATACCACACAGTAAAAATACTCTGTTACAAATAAAGGTACTAAAACCACAAATTTGAAATACCCTGTTGCAAGTAAAGGTACTAAAACCACAGATTTTAAATACTCTTAAAAGTAAAGGTACTAAAACCACAAATTTGAAATACCCTGTTGCAAGTAAAAGTACTAAAACCACAAATTTTAAATACCCCGTTACAAGTAAAAGTACCATTGTTTGTAAGATGTAGTGGAGCAGAAGTAGAAAATGTAATGAAATGGAAATACTCAACTCTGTGCTTAAGCAAAGTATTTAAGTAAATATACTTAGTTGCTGGTTTGAGGTTAGTTTTCATTCACTTTATAGACACTAAAGATAAACTGGAGTTCAGACAGACAGCTGGCTGTAAATCAGGTCCAACGAAATCTAAAGTGCTCTCCAACTTATTTAAACAACGAATAAGAAAATATACTTTGCAGATGATATCACACAGAAACTGTGGGGCCAGTTTGACGAGCCCTGCTGTGAGTAATAAAGAAACAGAGATTAGTTAGTCCGTTAGTCCTGAAAGGAAAAATAAAAGGTCACCTTCGATCCTCTTCTTCAGCCTCTGGCAGCCTCGCTCGTACGCTCTCCGTCTCAGTCGCTCATCTGCACTCTCGTCTTTGGGCTCGCGCTCGTCTTTCCCCTGAGAGCAAAATAAGTAACAGTTATAATGAGCGAGTAACCAGTGAAAACATTCAGTCAGTCACTGTTCATGTTACTAGTCGGCCCCATCTGCCTTCACCACGGTCATCACTGGACAAAACCCCAAATAACTAACTTTATAGGTACAAATGTGAGTGTAATATGCCAATAAAATCATAAAAATCAAAGAAAAAAAAACTTCAGAACTTCGGAGGAAATTAATTTCTCACATGACGCCCAAAATTCCAGGTGCAGATGTGAAGCAGTCGATCTCAAACACAACAGACTGAATTTAAATGAGGAAGACGGTTAATTAACCCGATCTCTCTTTAACCTCAGAGATTAGAGTAACAATACGAACGTATCGTCCAAATAATTCTCCGTCATCAGTCGTTATAAATGAATAAAGTACTCAAAACTACAGGAATTGTTGCTTCTGACAAAATAAATCCTTGTTTCAAAGCTTTTTTTTTTTTTTACAATCATAAACTACGTCAATCAACAATATTTAATTTACGCGTGAACTCCATCTGCTGCAGCTCTAATACACATAGTCTTAGTAGTTTTACTCCTTAAAGTATTTGTGGCCAGTTGAGACTCAATCCTCCGTCCTCAGACACGTCTGATAAATACAAACCCGATCAGTTCTCAGGACTTTTACCTCCTTGTCGAAGTGGGTGGGCCACCAGGTGGTGGGGATGAGCTCCTCTAGCCCCGCCTCCTTCACTCTCAGGGGGGTCTTGATGTAAAAAAACACGACTGAACGCAGGACATCGAACGTGAACTTCTGTCAAGGAGAATATTGATGATGGTGCGACGATGATTTGTGAAGCACGGGATGTGAAATGGATTCCGTACGGACTTATCTCTGAAAACATAAATCACACTTTTGAGTTACTAAAAGTTGTGCAAAGCTAAAAAAATAAATAAACATTTAAATCCAGACTGTAGTCATTTCAGAAGTTTGCTCTGACTCTTCTGTCCAACGAGGTTTGCCGGTTTTAGTAAAGCATGCCTTTAAAAAGATAAAGATTATTGCCCTGAAGAAGAGTAAATTAATCTACAAGGTATTCCAGAGTTCATCAGGTGTCCCCTAAACGTTCATTGCATTCTGGGCAGATTTACATATAACAACATTACGGCTTCATTTAAACAAACTCAGATTTAGGAATTTTGCCTTCAACCAAACTAAAAACAGCCCATTAACTTTCTCCTTTATCTATGATAATAATAAAAAAAATACCCACAGTTACAACATCTAATGTCACATGAATTAATTTTTTTCCAATTCTATATTTAGAGGGACCGTTGACAAAATTAAATTGCCCTGAAATCTTGGGAATTTAAAAAAAAAAGAAAAATGACTGGTTTTGCCAACGGTGTCCCCTTGAGCGTAGATAACGGCTTCAGTTCCTCCAGGTAAGGTAAAGCAGTAAAGATATTCTAAATATAGAGTACATTTAAACTGATATTGATTCTTTTAGATGTCTAAAATACGTCTTTTTGTTTGTTTCTCCAAAGTCCCTCTACAGTAAGTAATACATGGACTACGGAGAAGAACCTCGTACAAACACACTTCAAAAAGACCCAAACTAGTAAGAGTAACAAACAGAAGGATATAAGACGTTGTTGAGCAGGTACTTCCTGGACTTCTCGTGGTGCAGGATGGCCGTCGTCAAACGCAGGTAGTGGATCTGAAACGCAGAAACTTATTAAAGTAGACTGAACATGAAAACATTGGAGGAGAAACTTCACTGAAGTCAGGAGGGATTCAAAGACCACGAACAAGTGGATTTTTTTTTTCTGTCAAATTGTAAATTTGACATATTAAATTTACTTTGAAATTACTTTTAAGAAAGTACTAATACCACAATATAAAACATTTTTAAAAAGTCTGTTAAAAGTAAAAGTTCTAATCCTACCTGGAAGCCCAGATCAGGGATGATGGGGGAGAAGCGGTAGGCTCTTAGCAGAGACATCATCAGCTGCTTCAGACACTCGTTCACTTCATAGTCCTGCAGACAGACAGACAGACAGACAGACAGGTGGAGAGACAGACAGACAGACAGACAGACAGAGAGACAGACAGACAGACAGACAGACAGACCGAGAGACAGACAGACAGACAGAGAGACAGAGAGACAGACAGGTGGAGAGACAGACAGACAGACAGACAGACAGGTGGAGAGAGACAGACAGACCGAGAGACAGACAGACAGACAGAGAGACAGACAGACAGACCGAGAGACAGACAGACAGACAGACAGAGAGACAGAGAGACAGACAGGTGGAGAGACAGACAGACAGACAGGTGGAGAGACAGACCAAGAGACAGACAGAGAGACAGACAGACAGACAGACAGAGAGACAGAGAGACAGAGAGACAGACAGGTGGAGAGACAGACAGACAGGTGGAGAGACAGACAGACGTTAAACAAAGAGGAGAATCAGAATACTGAGAAACTAAAAAGTGAAAATGCGTTTGTTTCAGGCTCCACATGCTCAGTAGTGATCAGGTGACGGAGTCAGCGTGTAGACGCGTGAACACACATTTGGATGGAGTTATTTTAAAGACGTGTAATTAACTCAGCTGCTACTTTCCCTGTTTTGTTTGTTTTATTTTATTTAAAGACACACTGAGGGAGAGCCGAGGTACATGTGCAATAAACGCAGACAACTAAAATCAAATAACGACAAAAGAAAACTTGGCTTACTCAATTAAAAGTAAAGCAATGACAGTTACAGTCAATAAGATTAGCAAATAAACCTTGGAATCGTAGAATCCCTCTGAAATCATCTGTTGAATTACTCAAACGTGGCACTGCGACCTTTGACCTTTGTCAGACTGTCGGGAGACATCGGGGTGTCTCACTTTCTTCGGGTACAATTTGTTTTGAAAACTGGTTTTGTTTGGATTTTGGTGTTTTTACCTCCATCAGTAGCCAGAAGAGATCCAGAAGCTGCTGTATGAGCTGGTGTTCATCTACTGAACCTCCTCCCTCCAGAATCCCCAACAGGAAGTTCATCAGCACGTCCTCCACCAGGTACACTTTACACTGTAAAAAACAACAATACTCTCATTACTTTACACTGTAAAAAACAACAATACTCTCATTACTTTACACTGTAAAAAACAACAATACTCTCATTACGTTATACTGTAAAAAACAACAATACTCTCATTACTTTACACTGTAAAAAAACAACAATACTCTCATTACTTTACACTGTAAAAAACACAATACTCTCATTACTTTACACTATAAAAAACAACAATACTCTCATTACTTCACACAGTAAAAAAAAACAATACTCTCATTAGTTTACACTGTAAAAAGCACTGCTCTCCTGCAAACACAATATTTAGTTGAGCCCAAAATTTAAACTAAACTGATTAAAACTGCAGTTTATGAAATCAGTTTTCTCAACGTTTAACACCAAAATGCTCCCTGGGAGTCTCAGTTGTACTTCTCTTCTTCCATTTTTGTTATTCACAGGCTTCTAGTAGCTTTAACTTTTTAACAGGGATTTCATCACAAACTGTAGAAGAACTCGATTAGATAACTTTGTTTATCAGGGAAATGAAAGAGACGGTTGCTGCAGGAACCAGGGAACTCGATTACCTGTTTGCACACCTGAACTGCCTCCGTCCTCACCCGTATACAACATTAACACTTTCACTGCCTTACTCTGCTACCCCAATAAAACATAAATACAAATTTAACACCAAAACTTCAGAAAATTTCCGAAAGTTGAGATTTGGAGATTTCGCACCAATTAAATATAAACATTTTTACCTTTTCAGTAGCGAACCTATTTGGGGGTAAAATGCACATAAAAATGGAACCATCCGAACAATCAAGGCGATCAAGCACTTTCGCTTTTCACACGACCACAAGACCGAAAAGAAAGAAAGTTGCGTCACCATGAGTGGAGCGAAGTGGTTGAAGATGTGAGCCAAGGTGACGAGGACCGTAGGTTCTCCATGAAGCCTCCACACGGAACAGTCCTTCTCCACCAACCTCTCCTCCTGCAGCCGGGACACAAACAACAGGTTCAAGAGGAGATGAAGTCATTACGTTTGACTGTATCCTCACAAGAGACAGGAACACGAGGACAGATCCAGAAACAGGAAATGAGCTCTGCGTGAAGTAGAGACCACCTGTTCCCACCTGTGTAAAGACCACCTGTCCCTACCTGTGTACAGACCACCTGTCCCTACCTGTGTACAGACCACCTGTGTAAAGACCACCTGTTCCCACCTGTGTAAAATCCACCTGTCCCTACCTGTGTACAGACCACCTGTGTTCAGACCACCTGTGTACAGACCACCTGTTCCCACCTGTGTAAAACCCACCTGTCCCTACCTGTGTACAGACCACCTGTGTAAAGACCACCTGTTCCTACCTGTGTACAGACCACCTGTTTCCACCTGTATAAAGACCACCTGTTCCCACCTGTGTAAAGACCACCTGTTCCCACCTGTGTAAAGACCACCTGTTCCTACCTATGTAAAGACCACCTGTTCCCTACCTGTGTAAAGACCACCTGTTCCCACCTGTGTAAAGACCACCTGTTCCCACCTATGTAAAGACCACCTGTTCCCTACCTGTGTAAAGACCACCTGTTCCCACCTGTGTACAGACCACCTGTTCCCACCTGTATAAAGACCACCTGTTCCCACCTGTGTAAAGACCACCTGTTCCCACCTGTGTACAGACCACCTGTCCCTACCTGTGTACAGACCACCTGTTCCCACCTGTGTAAAGACCACCTGTTCCCACCTGTGTACAGACCACCTGTTCCCACCTGTGTACAGACCACCTGTCCCACCTGCGTACAGACCACCTGTTCCTACCTGTACGTCGATGGAAGTGGAGAGGACATTCTTGATGTAGCCCAGCAGCTTGTGAGCCTTCATCAGGTCTGTGGTCGGGGGGTTCTGGAGGGGGAGGTAGCCGTCCACAGGGTACGTGATCACACTCCGGTTAAAGACAAACACTGAACAGGTAAACCAGTGTTTTCATTTCCAATGTATAAAACGCAGATAAAGCACTGTACTGGGTGTGGACTGGGAAAGGATATCTGAGGGGTCTGCTGCCAAAGTTGAAAGCCACCGACTCTTTAAAGGAGAGGCTGATGGCAGGAAAGTAAGCGATGCCCGGACCCATCTTAATGTTGGTGAAGGCTGTCCCCAGAGACTGGCCATTCCTGAGGACACACAAAAAAAAAGACACTGAGCAAACTAACTTATACACAATATGGGTTCTGCTGACTTTTTACTTTCCTTTTCTAAAGGCCTTTTACACACCAGGGGCGAGACGGACACACAAAGATAAAATTTGATAATGGTGCGAGGTAAGAACGAAAGAAGTGGATGTGGTCCACGCCGCCTTCGTCGAGGTTGAAAGGAGTAACGTTACCATGGAGCCTCTGCGTTGTCGTTATATAATCCTTACAAATACAGACACGACGCGATTGGTTGATTCCACTATTCGTGGTGTGAAAGTTACAAAGAGTTGACCTTGTTCCGAAACACTTTTTTTCACATTGTAATATTTTTACAAAAGTACATGCATGACAAAAACAACAGTTTGAGAGAATATGACGACGTGAAAAGTAAAAAAAAAAAGAAAAGAAAAAACACCCAGTGCCTGTATTTGTCAGTTTTCCTTCTCATTTTATATTTTTATCCTGTAATTATACTGCATGTCAGTCGATTGGTAGATCAACATTTAAATAAGTCCTTTTCTTATCTTTCTCTCTGAAGCCCGGTCTAAAACTATACAAATATATTTTTTTAAATTGACATTTTCTTCTACGCTTTGGCCTCTCGTTCACGCGCTAAACAGTTTTTGGTCACAAAAAGAGAGATTTTTGAAAAACGCCTTCTGAGGTGTATACTTTTCAAAACTCTGGTTACTTTGTACCCGTAGACATGTAGACATGGAAAGAGGAGCTCGACAATGACATTGTCTCAATTCGTCCATGCCAAACAACAAGGGTGGACTACCAGCATTGTAAGGTGTCCACACGAATACGAGGCATTTTTCACCGAAGCACCTTGGGCCGTGTCCCAGAAAGAGGTGTCAAATAGGTATAAATAAAGAAATTATTCAAGACTATTGTTTTACTATTGTTTAATTTGTGAATACCGCCAAAGGAAAATAAGTTCCCTACACATCTTCTCCGGTATGCGTGGTTATTGCCATGTACTGGCACGGTGAGCATTTGGGATTAACGTTAGCGTTCTAGTGTGGACGGATACATTTTGTAAAATCAATGTTGTGTTTTATTTATTTTTTTAAATATCGGTATACGTATAGAGAGGGTTGTGTGTTCCGATTAATACCACTCTCATGTCTGTACAGTAAAGATAAAGCTACAGCCAGCAGTAGGTTAGCTTAGCTTAGCTTAGCATAAAGACTGGAAACAAAGGGAAACAGCTAGCCTTGCTCTGTCCAAAGGTAACACAATCCACCTACCAGCTCCTCTAAAGCTAACTGTTGCATCTGGTTTGTTTAATTTGTACAAAAACTAAAGTGTACACATGGCATGCTGTGATTCTACGGAGGAGGGTTATGTGTTGGATTACATATTGATCTGAGCAACCAGCAGAGGCAACAGGAAGTTGCACATAATCGCCTGTAAAATCCAAACATGTTGTTTTCACACTGAAGCTTTGTGTGCATTAACAACGTGGATTTTGTTACCTTGTTTCCAGTCTTTATGCTAAGCTAAGCTAACTATGGCTTCATATTTAGCGTACTGACATGAGAGTGGTATCAATGTGAAGTGGAGGATTCCACTAAATGTTGAACTGATGCTTTAAAGAGTAAACAAAAGTTGGTCACCAGAACTTAATGCATCCGAGTTTATTTACTTACAAGCAGAATGTGATGGTTCCCTCGTCCAGGTCTATCAAACAGCTGACGATGTCTCCAGCCGCCCACGACTGAGGACACACAAACTGCTATCAGCACCGAGGCGTAGCGACAGTAGAGAAGCAAATGAAGTCCAAAGACCAATATCTTTAAGCGTCAGAATCCCTTTTTCACCTTTCCGTAGTTAGTCGTCGTCACGTTCCACTTTCTCACTCTGTTTCCATCGTAAGCGTAAGAGTCCGGAGTGTCACCAACACCCTCCTGAGTGCACACGCACACACACAAGACACAGCACAGACACGCACACACACAAGATACAGCACAGACACGCACACACACAAGATACAGCACGCACACGCACACGCACACACACACACACACACACGTTTCAGGTTGCAATTTACTGAAATAGTATGATTATTATTATTATTACCATCTAAAATATCAACAGATTTTGTGAACATGAGAATAATGAGCTGTGTGTGTGTGTGTGTGTGTGTGTGTGTGTGTGTGTGTGTGTGTGTGTGTACCTCCTGGTTGAAGCGACAGTTGAGTGTACACCACCCGATCTGCATAAGACCCTGGGAGGAGATCAGCACCTCGTAGGCCCATTTTCCTGCAGACACAACAACAAAAAACAATAAGTAATACATTTTTGTATTTTACATTTTTTTGAAAGAAGTTGTTTAAAAAAACAAAAAAAGGACACTAAACATTATTCTGATGCACCCACACAGCGCCGTCAAGCGATGGGTGCTGTAAAGCCCCGGGACGATTGCGAGGACTGAGGAGTACTTTTGGTTCATTATGAAACTGTGGCGGGCGTAACGACGTTTAACGGCGTTAACCGCGTTGATGAGTGAAACTCATCCGTAGGCGATGTTGACAGGATTCACCTTTGTAAACACATGTGGTGGCTCTGATGGAGCTGAAGTTGCTGTGGCCGATGACCTAAAATCATAAAAAGAAAGAATTAGAATCAGCACCATTAAAACACATTTAATGCAGAAACCAGAGAGATATACTATACTACCAGCTGCCATCAATTATGATCCTGCACAATAACAACGTGATGGATTAAAGCATCTTACTTTATTTATTTATTTAACCAGGAGAGAATCTTATTGACATAAACAAATGTTTTTGCCATTATTAAAAAAGTAGTATACAAAGCTTGCTAGCCAGCGTTGACTAGAGTGTCCAGATATTTATATCGTCATCATGTTTACTGAGAGAAAAAGGGTCGATACAACACCGCCGTAGTCCAGCAGAGACTTACAGGTGGCAGCGATGAAGTCTCCTTTTGGCCGTGAAGGGAAAGCAGGACTAAGATAAAAACCCAGTCGCTGGATGTGGGGCTCAAATCAGAGAACTCATCAATTACAATTCCTAGATACTTGTACTGAAATACAGAATAAATCTCACAGGTTCAGTGTCTTTGAATTTACATTTCAAAACATCATGAGCTTTGTTATCCTCTTGAACCAGGAAATGTGACCAGGGGACTTGTTACATGTTGCATAGTCATTAAAACCAAACAGACAGCTGGAGGTTTTAAATCTAAAAGTCACCACGCTGACTGTTTCCCTCGTCACCATGCAGACGTTTCTATTACTACAGTATCGTGTGTTTACAAATTCATTATTCAATAAAGTACTTCATCTGATGACGATGCAGGAAATGATGGCGTTTTGAATCTGAGATCAGCCAGTAAATTGTCTTTACAAATATCTCAAGGGCTGGAAACGAAATCAATGAAAATTGCTCCAAAAAAAGATGAAGATCTAATAATACATGGGGCTTGACCTTACCCCCAGCAGGTCGTCGTCTACGAAGAGAAGTCCTTCAAAGCCGCTGGTGTGATCCAGGACGACCGGCTGAGGGCCCAGACGACCTTCAACAGGCTGATCTAAAGATACACAGACAGATTCAAGCACCATTAAACATCAGCCACGTTTTCTTTTTCAGTTTTCTGCGTGCAGCTGATCACATTATTGAAAACATTATTTTCTTGGTTCAGACTCAAACTGAGCTTTCGTTAATTTGTCAACCGTAAACTTTTGTCAGACGACATCAGTTTCAAAAGGAGGATTGTTAACATGTTTAATAAATCCTATAACTCTTTTCTTCCAGTTTCTTTTCCCCGTGTATTTGTTGTTTGTGTATTTGTTTTGCTGCATTTTTAAAGCACTTTTCAAAATCAATAAAGGGATGTTGTTAAATAATGTTTTTTAAAGCACAGCGAGAGCAGCAGGAGCCGTTAACTTTACCTCTACTCTCCTCAGTGGGTTCTCCCTCGGACAACAACCTCTCCAGGTGAGCACCAAGGTCCTGGAAACCAAGAGGCTTCCTGCAGAAACAGGAAGAGGAAAAAGGAAATGCATGATTAGGAGTGAAACAAACAAAAAAAAAGGAGAAATATGGGATAACCATCCTTTTGTCAAGTTCTTTTTTTTTTTTTTTTAACTGTGTGGATTTTTGAAACCTCCATTTCGACAAATAATAAAGACATACAAAATCAGGAGGTCATACTCAAACAGACTCTCTCTTTCATAGGTTCTAGAAAAGCATTACTGTCAGTGATAGTATTAAGTATTAAAGTCATAAGACATAATGATAGATATATGACATATGTCTTTGTCTGTGCCCAGTTTCAGTGGTTCCTGTTTACCACAGAGTGAGTGTGGCTTTATTTTCAGCTCGGCTGTGTGGCCTTCAGACCTCATCAACACGAGAAACTCAGCGCGTGTGTGTGTGTGTGTGTGTGTGTGTGTGTGTGTGTGTGTGTGTGTGTGTGTGTGTGTGTGTGTGTCTATGTATAGAGCTGCTGGGGGGTAACATGAATCTGTCTGGCTTAAGGGAAGAAGCCGTGTCAGGGTACAACACATGGGTAAATACACAAATGCATGTACTCAGTTTCACCAGCTGTGGTGTCGCATAGCCAGACCTTTTCTCCACAGCACTGTGTCACACACACACATTTCAGGCAAAATATTGTCAAAATACCCTTTTAAATGAACTATTGTCGTACTGCTGAGATGTCCTGGCCTACACATCATATTCTGCAGACTTAAGGAAAGATCCCTGCAAAAATCACACCGGAATCAATTTAAAAAATAAAAATTATATATTTCTGGTGGGGGGAAAAAACGCTCTGGCTTGTATTTATTTGAACCAATCACAATCATCAGATAGCGGAAGGGGAGGAGGATGCAGGCTGAAATAGGCTTATACCCATAGTCTACATCCGGTGAGTCAGACTACACCAGGCGGCAACCTCCGGGTGTGAAAACAGAAATAATGTCTTAAAGCTGCATTATCTCTCCTGACCACCAGGGGGCGACTCCTCTGGTTGTATAGAAGTCTATAGAAAATGACTCTACTTCTCTCTTGATTTATTCCCTCAGTAAACATTGTAAACATGAGTTTATGTCTCAATCTCTAGTTTCAAGTCTTCTTCAATACAGCATGATGTTCATTTAGTAAATCATGATCCAAAAAAAAACCCACAGAATTTGAGGCTCCAAAACGGCCACAAACAAATAGGTGACATCAGAGAGCCTTGGTCCACGTTTTAGAAGGAGTCCATGGACTACACCAGCTGTGACCTAGATATCATTTGTTGCTCAACACACCAGGAAGAAAATCAAACTGATGACACATTTGTTTATCCGACATTTGTTTCCACACACTAGATGTTGGGACATTTCACCACACATGTGGACCTCATGGTGGCGCTAGAGGGGAAGGTCAGAGGATCACCAAAGTCACCGAGGTTCATGCTGAGGGGAACATGAACGTCTCCACAAACGTTGACAGCAATCCATCCAGCCGTTATCGAGGTATTTCACTGGAAA
>JACSYO010001053.1:570000-602500 GCA_016806645.1 Ophiodon elongatus
GACCAAAACTCCCCAATGGAGGCTCTAAACATGGCCTACTTGTATTCCATGTCCCCAGCCTCAATGGGAATACAAAAGAAGGTGTTTGCAAAAGGAAGTTGAAGACCTTAGGAACAGGTTCCTCATCCAGACCAGTTCACCTTCAGTATTCATTTATGTTTTCCAGATCTCTTCTGCTTCTCCCTTCATCTGATCCAACTCACCACAGTCACGGTTTGGGGTTGTAGGTGGTCACTTCCTGTCTTATTTTGAAGAGTTACCTGTCTTGTGTTTCCCCGGGTCCCTTCACTTCTTGTCCTTGTGATTGTCTAATTGAATCCTCCTGTGTCTGATCACCTGCACCTCCCCGTGCATTTAAGCCTTGTTTGTCTTGTGTCTCCTTGTCCGTATTTGTCTGTTTTTCTTGGACTGTTTGCGTCTTAATGTTTCCCGTGCCTGGCTCGATCTTGTTCCTGTGTCTGGTTCGCCTAGTTGTTCATTAAATCTCTTGTTTTGAACTCAACTACGCGCGTCCTTATGAGTCTGCATTTGGGTCCTGCCTTCTTCGTTCCGCCGAACATGACAACAGCCAGCTGCTGATCAGTTAACATCTCTGCTCTTCTTTACACCAAAGAGTCCAAGACATTTGGCACAAAGTGTTCTGGTGCCAGGTACATGAAGCTCATCAAACATGGTCTTGTGGTCTCAACTCTTTTTAGGTTGGACATGAGGGTGATTTGACAAACGAGGGGCAGGTGAAGACGGGAGCTGATCCAACAACTGGTTCTGGTTGTGGTGATGATGGTTCTTATCAGTCCTGGTTCATGTAAACAACACACATGACCTCGTATTAGATGTATATATTCATGTATATTGTGTATTTTCATCTCATTTGTTCTTTGATATATAATGACAGGACCTTTTAAACAAGCAGCTTAAAATCTACATATACAGAACATTGAAATGTCCTGCTTCTGTAACACAATAGAGACTTTAATCTCATCTGGTTTTGGTTGATCTTTGCTCTACATTATTACATTAAACTCCTTTTTTATTGAAGGCAAATGTGCCAAATATTCTTTGAACTCAAACTCCTGAAACACTTTAATAATTTATGAGCTCCATGAAGATTATAATGTACTGTACGATACAGATGAAATACTGTAACAGCTGTTAAGCAGAATGTTTTAGAGGTATTGTCGTTCTTTTGAACTTTGCAATGAAACACACCCTGTATTTCAGGTGAAGTGTTTAGCAGAGGAGGAGTGACAAAGCTCCACCCCTCACCTGACTCACCTTAGACAAACAGTTTGTGATTCTTCTTCACTAAAGAGACACACAGACTGAAAGAGAGACGATCAGATTCTCCTTCAGACCAAACTAACAACTTCCTCTGAGTGAGTTCAGCTGCAGGAGAGAAAAGAGGAAAACTACAACACTGCTGCTTCAACCTGCTGACACTCCACACACTGAATGTGAGTTTGACTAAAAACAGTGAAGTTAGTAGAGGAGGGAGGGGAGCCATGACTGATGTACTATGTGTTTTCAGCGTCACTCATTATCTATATTATATTGAGTAGAAACAGAATACATCACAACTGTTATCACTTTCATTGACCACAGTTAGAAAAACAGTAATTAAATGTATTATTTGCCAAAAGCTGTGGAATGTAACTGAGTACATTTACTCAACTTAGAAAAAAGAAACATGTTTTAAACTTCAGTAAAATATCTGCAAAGTATCCTGAAAATATTTTATTTTTTATTTACAACTGTTATTAAGATCACATGAGTATAATTAAAGGTATGATTGATATTTTCTTAGTGGTAGAACAGCTGATAACAGTGGTGACATTGTTGTGACCTTGCTCGTCTTTCTTGAACATTATTTAAAACAAAGTAAAAACTGACAGAAACAACAGTGAAAACTAATTTACTCTGGCCGTATTTTCTTTGTGTTTTTTCTTGAAAGTTAAGTCGACTTAAAGACGTGATCTCAGAGCAGAGTGATGGATCTTATTGATCATATTTATCATCTGTTCCCTTTTAAGATGAAACACATCTGAGGGCTGACTGAGCTCCACCCCTTAAATGACATCATCTGAGACAAACAGGAAACAGTTTGTTACCGTTCAGTTCTCAGAGAGAAGAGACTCACCGACAGACAGACGGTAAGATTTAACTTCATTACAGAGCTGAGACTTCAACTGGGGACAGTTACAGGAGGGAGTACTACAGTACTACAGTACTGAAGTACTGCAGTACTGTAGTACTTCAACCTGCTGCTGACTGAAAAAAATCCAAAAGTAACTAAGGCAACTTTATGCAGCAGGGAAACAAGTAACTTCCTGTTTTAACGTGCTGTCTGCTGTGTTTTCAGTTTCACTCAGAGACAACATGGCTTCCAGATCAGAGGAGGATCTCTGCTGTCCGGTCTGTCAGGAAGTCTTTAGAGATCCTGTTGTTCTGTCATGTAGCCACAGCTTCTGTAAAGACTGTCTGAAGAGATGGTGGAGAGAGAAACCAACTCAGGAATGTCCAGTTTGTAAGAGAAGATCTTCAAGATCAGATCCACCTCGTAACCTGGTGTTAAAGAACCTGTGTGAGTCCTTCTTAGAGGAGAGAGATCAGAGAGCTTCAGAGACTCTCTGCAGTCTGCACTTTGAGAAACTCAGACTCTTCTGTCTGGACCATCAGCAGCCAGTGTGTCTCGTCTGTAGAGATTCAGAGAAACACACCAACCACAGATTCAGACCCATCGATGAAGCTGCTCGACAACACAAGAAGATACTTCAGGAAACTCTGGAGCCCTTAAAGGAGAAGTTAAAGGTTTGTGAACAAGTTAAAGTGAAGTCTGATCAAACAGCAAAACTCATTAAGGTCCAGGCCCGACGCACAGAGAGGCAGATTAAGGATCAGTTTAAGAAGCTTCATCAGTTCCTAGAGGAGGAAGAGGAGGCCAGGATCTCTGCTCTGAGGGAGGAAGAGGAGCAGAAGAGTCAGATGATGAAGGAGAAGATGGAGGCTCTGAGCAGAGAGATAGCAGCTCTTTCAGACACAGTCAGAGCCACAGAGGACGAGCTGAGAGCTGAAGACGTCTCATTCCTCAACAACTACAAGGCTGCAGTGGAAAGAGTCCAGCAGCGCCCCCTGCTGGAGGATCCACAGCTGCTCTCAGGAGCTCTGATAGACGAGGCCAAACACCTGGGCTACCTGACCTTCAACATCTGGAACAAGATGAAGGACATGGTCTCCTACACTCCTGTGATTCTGGACCCAAACACTGCTGGTCCAGAACTCATCCTGTCTGAAGATCTGACCACTGTGAGAGGAGGAGAGAGACAGAACCTTCCTGATAATCCAGAGAGGTTTTATTATCACTGTTCTGTTCTGGGCTCTGAGGGATTTAACTCTGGGACTCACAGCTGGGATGTCGAGGTAGGAGACAGTAGAGGCTGGTCACTGGGTGTGTTAGCAGAGTCTGTCCAGAGGAAGGGAGTCATAGAGTCTGGATTATGGACAATATCGTTCTATGAAGGTGAATACTCAGCATGGTCACCACCAGCTCTACTCACTTATCTCTTCGTGCAGAAGAAGCCTCAGAGGATCAGAGTGAATCTGGACTGGAACAGAGGAAAGCTGTCATTCTCTGATCCTGATACTAACACACACATACACACCTTCATACATACTTTCACTGAGAAGATGTTTCCATACATTGACACTTTGGATAAACTGAAGATATCACCACTGAAGGTCTGTGTGTCAAAACAACAGGTCTGATAGAGACTTTAGTTTAACAAGTCAAGAACATACAATGTCGAAATACAAGTCAAGTGTTTCTGTAAATTGTAATTTTATTGTGAAACACCTAATTTAAATTGTTGATATATTTTACTTTGAAAACCATCAACCTGAATTTCCTTCTTCAATATTTGCAGTCGGTCATTTTAAGTAACAAGACTTCAAATAATTGATTTGTGTTTGATAGAAAAACTTTATACGTGAACGTACGATGCAACCAGTGATAATCAATCAATCAGACCTCTGCTGATCAGGTTACGTAACGTGGAAACATGATATTGGAGTATTTTAAAGTTTCAATAGAAGAACAGCGGTTTTATGTTTTAGCTTGATGGTTTTCAAAGTAAAATATTTACTATTATTTAATCATGTTTGTAAGAATAAAATGATGATGTTTCCATAATAAATGGGTTAACAAAACTAAGGTGTTATATTGTTTCATGTTGTGCACAGAATCAACAGATGGAGCGGTTCATCCACTGATCGCAGGGTCGGGGTTCGATTCCCTGCTCCTCCTGTCCTTGATTATTAACATTTATAACTGCATTATTACCAGATGGAAACGATTGAAAAGTAACCAATGGCGATCCAAAATATGTTCTTGTTAAAGGCTTATAAGTTATGTATAAAACAATATTTATTACAGTTATTAAGTACAACTTATGAATCATCTATGAATGATGTCTTATTATAAAGTGGAACCAACATCTTTATCCACAGGTTAACCTGCAATTATAGCTGTCAAATAAATAAATATAGTGTTGTAGAAGTATCAAGTAACAGCAAATAAAAACACTGGAAGAAGTTAAACTACAGCAAAGTTAGGGAGAAATCTAGTTTAATTAACTAAAGAATCGTAGAAAAAGATGTTCAAACTACTTTAGAAAATAATCATCAAATTGAAAATGTTGGTGTGATACGAATAATTAACGAGATATAAAACAAAAAAGTAATATGCCATCAATAAATTATACAAAATTGCCGATTTGCTGAGTACCGCCCTCAAACGCAGACTGACCAATCACAGCGTAGCATCATACAGCTCCCACCAGGGTCCAACAAATATCCGTCTCTGCTCCACAGACTCTCATCAATGGTTTCAGATGTTCTTCATGTTCAGGCTGCTTTAGTGGATTTGGAGCTCGTCGTGGTTGAACGTTGTGTAACAGTGATGCTCGTTATCCAGAGAGGTTGGAAGGAGATAAACGCTTCTAAAACGTTACGTTTATATCTCCTTTAAGTACGGCCATGGTGATTCTTCCTCAGGCTGAGACTCGGGAGGTTTATCCATGATGTCGCTGTGTGAACAATGAGCAACGCCCCTCTTTTGCATATGCAGGCTGTGCACAAAGGTTAAAGGTCAAGTGTGGTATTGGTGGCTGCCTGGTTAAATACAGTAGAGAAGCAATGGTTAAAATAAAAGTAAACAAAACATACATTTTCTTTCATGGCCCCGAATTGTTTGTAATTGTAGTAGTTCGTTAAACAAAAAAAATTACCAATAAGTAATTAACTACTTGGATCATATGTAAATATGAATGTAGTTGAACTACCAGCAAGCTACTTGCTTTAAAGTTTAAGAGTAGAACTTGTTAGGGTGAGCTTGCATGAGTTGATGTTAAGCCAAAGTTAAGAGGGGTCAAGTTAAACAAAGCAAAGGATAGAGTAGGGTCTCGATGGGCCGCAGACCAGGATACAGGGGTCTCTATAGATCGCAGAACAGGACAGTGCGGGTTCAGATACACCACAGTAAAGTATGGTGGGATTTTAAAAGATCCCGGAAATGATAGCGGGGTTCTCGACAGACAGCAGGAAAGGATATGTTGTGGTCATGTTAGACTGCAGGACTGGATAGGTGGAGTAAAGATAGACCACAGAACAGAATAGTTTGGGTCACATAGACCGCAGCACAACTCTAGACCGCTCCGACCGGGAAATGAGAAATTGTTTCAATCTTGACCGGGTCATCTTCCGACCATTAAATCAGGACAACTCAGAATTTCTTTTCTTTTTTGGGAAATGGAAAATGGTCACGTTAAACCAGGAAATGAGAAAACGGTCACATTAGACTGGGAGATTGAGAAATGGTCTGTAAGACCAGCAAATGGAGAACATGGTCACATCAGACCAGAGAATAATGTGAATCAAACAGACTAGAATGCAATGGCATTATACCATGATGAGAGAAGATCCACTTCAACAATAGAAGGTGAGAAGTAGATTTAGAGAGAATATAAGGAACATTTTTGCATGAATGAGATAATGCTATGCCGTGCTATTATACAAAGTAAATGACATGCCAATAATGCCAGAAACGAAAGTCATTCAACAGACGAGGATTCTCCAACGAGAAAGCAGTAATGTGTCATTTACCCATCTTCATCCACTGACACACACACACACACACACACACACACACACACAACTCTGCTGACTGACCTCTGACCTCCTGATTGTCGCTCTCTAACTGCCTTATCCTGTTCCTTGCTCTCATAATATGTTCCTGTGTACAATTCTGTAGTTATCAGAAGATAGTAAAGTCAAAACAATGACAATGGTCATAATTATCATCTCCACACTTTAGCAGAATATTTTCTGAACACAAGTGGTCTGACTGCACAATGTTTCCCTGAGGAAACAAACAAATAAACACAGTTTTAGTATGTAAATAAAAATGATGTAAGTTTTTTGACAATCAAACATAATCCTTGACATTCTAATGTGGCTGCACACATTTGTTATATAAAGATGTTTTAGCTTAAACATCTTAAAAAGGGATAGTTAACTTACCAATTGGTGGTCCTGTGCAGCTTTGCTTCGCTCCCAAACAAAATGTCACACCCACTTCAGCCCCTTATTTCATTGGACATGGACATTATCTGGTGATAATATTTACTGTTTTCAAGTTATAAAATAATTAAAAGGGACGTGTGAGGTCCCTAAAGGTACTTTTTAGTCTTTGTGGAGTCCATGTTGTTTCCACATTACGGCTTAAAGCTCATAAAACACAGGATTTCCAAACTTGGGAAAGGTGACCATCCGAGGAACACATGAATAATGACTTTCATAATAACTTGTGTTTATATACATAGCACCTTTAAAAACTGAGTTTACAAAGTGCTTTTTATAGACAAAGCAGCAAAAGTGAGGCAATAAAACAATAGAAAGATCAACGTGAGGCCCATTAAAGCAAACTAAGGGAAGAGTTAAACCCTGATAACAGAGAACAATCGATGGAACGATAAAACCAATCAATACGATAAAAAGAAACTAAAGCGATGACATCACGTGAAAGCCAGTCCGAAAGAATCTGCTTATTGTGTAAAACAGACAGACCACATAAGGAAACCTTTCTGTCTCCTTCAAAGTGACTGACAGAGCTTCCCTACACCTCAGAAAGTGGGTCATACTTTAATTTAGGAATCATGGCAAACATTTTATCTGTTAAATCTGTTCATTTTTATATATTGACAGAGCTCCACCCCTCACATGACATCATCTGAGACAAACAGGAAACAGCTTGTTACTGTTCAGTTCTCAGAGAGAAGAGACTCACCGACAGACGGACGGTAAGATTTACCTTCATTACAAAGCTGAGACTTCAACTGAGTTACAGGAGGGAGTACTATAGTACTTAAGTACTGTAGTACTTCAACCTGCTGCTGACTTTATAATACATTTACTGAATGATATTTAATGAGCTCCATTAAGGTGAAAATGTTCCTCCTATCAGATAAAATGAGGTAGAACCTGTTAACCGGTGAGCTGTAGAGGTGTGGTAGGTGTTTGTGGAATGAAACACACCCTGTGTTTCAGGTGAAGTGTTTAGCAGAGGAGGAGTGACAAAGCTCCACCCCTCGCCCGACTCACCTGAGACAAACAGTTTGTGATTCTTCTTCACTAAAGAGACACACAGACTGAAAGAGAGACGATCAGATTCACCTTCAGACCAAACTAACAACTTCCTCTGAGTGAGTTCAGCTGCAGGAGAGAAAAGTGGAAAACTACAACACTGCTGCTTCAACCTGCTGACACTCCACACACTGAATGTGAGTTTGACTAAAAACAGTGAAGTTAGTAGAGGAGGGAGGGGAGCCATGACTGATGTACTCTGTGTTTTCAGCTTCACTCAGAGACTAAATGGCTTCCAGATCAGAGGAGGATCTCTGCTGTCCGGTCTGTCAGGAAGTCTTTAGAGATCCTGTTCTTCTGTCATGTAGCCACAGCTTCTGTAAAGACTGTCTGAAGAGATGGTGGAGAGAGAAACCAACTCAGGAGTGTCCAGTTTGTAAGAGAAGATCTTCAAGGTCAGATCCACCTGTTAGTCTGGTGTTAAAGAACCTGTGTGAGTCCTTCTTAGAGGAGAGAGATCAGAGAGCTTCAGAGACTCTCTGCAGTCTGCACTTTGAGAAACTCAAACTCTTCTGTCTGGACCATCAGCAGCCAGTGTGTCTCGTCTGCAGAGATTCAGAAAAACACACCAACCACAGATTCAGACCCATCAATGAAGCTGCTCGACAACATAAGAAGAAACTTCAGGAAACTCTGGAGCCCTTAAAGGAGAAGTTAAAGGTTTGTGAACAAGTTAAAGAGGAGTCTGATCAAACAGCAAAACACATGAAGGTCCAGGCCCGACGCACAGAGAGGCAGATTAAGGATCAGTTTAAGAAGCTTCACCAGTTTCTAGAGGAGGAAGAGGAGGCCAGGATCTCTGCTCTGAGGGAGGAAGAGGAGCAGAAGAGTCAGATGATGAAGGAGAAGATGGAGGCTCTGAGCAGAGAGATAGCAGCTCTTTCAGACACAGTCAGAGCCACAGAGGACGAGCTGAGAGCTGAAGACGTCTCATTCCTCAACAACTACAAGGCTGCAGTGGAAAGAGTCCAGCAGCGCCCCCTGCTGGAGGATCCACAACTGCTCTCAGGAGCTCTGATAGACGAGGCCAAACACCTGGGCAACCTGACCTTCAACATCTGGATCAAGATGAAGGACATGGTCTCCTACAGTCCTGTGATTCTGGACCCAAACACTGCTAATCCAGAACTCATCCTGTCTAAAGATCTGACCAGTGTGAGATATAGAGGGTTATTTGGAAACAGACAGCAGCTTCCTGATAATCCAGAGAGGTTAGATGAATACTGTTCTGTTCTGGGCTCTGAGGGATTTAACTCTGGGACTCACAGCTGGGATGTCGAGGTAGGAGACAGTAGAGACTGGAGACTGGGTGTGTTAGCAGAGTCTGTCCAGATAAAGGGATTTATACAGTCTGGATTATGGAGAATGGGGTTCGATGAAGGTGAATACTCAGCACGGTCACTACCAGCTCCACCCACTGATCTCGTTGTGCAGAAGAAGCCTCAGAGGATCAGAGTGAATTTGGACTGGAAGAGAGGAAAGCTGTCGTTCTCTGATCCTGATACTAACACACACATACACACCTTCACACACACTTTCACTGAGAGGATGTTTCCATTCATTAACACTTGGGATAATCTGAAGATATCACCACTGAAGGTCTGTGTGTCAAAACAACAGGTCTGATAGACTTTAGTTTGAAGGTGGTGATTAGTAAACAACTCTTCACTTCTTAAAAGTGAATATGTTTCAATCTATTTATGTAGATTGTGTCCAAAAACAAATTAATTCAGTTTAAACTTTATTGATCTCTGTTTGTTTGTTAGATATTTGCAGCAGCAAACAGAAACAGGAAATAAAGGGAGAAACAAGAGTACAGCAGAATAATGAGAGTTAACATTCAGTAAAACTGAAAAGTAAAACCTGAGTCTTCAGAGATGCTTTAACTTCCTGTCTGTTATGCTGCAGTTCCTGCTTGATTTTCAAAATAAGACCAAAATCAAGAGAACACATTAAAGGAATAATAGCTTTTTCAATGTGTTGTATATTTCAGTGTTTCACATAGTTTCTTCAACAATTTACTGGAAGATAGAAACAGACATGAGATAAAAATAAACATTTACCTAAAATGTACATACAATGTAAAAAAATAGAGAAGTTTATAAATATATATAAAAAGCAACAATGAACAAGAACATATAATGTCGAAATACAAGTTACGTGTTTCTGTATATTGTAACTTTATTGTGAAATTTTAACAACACCTAATTGAAATTGCTGATATATTTAACTTTGAAAACCATCAACCTGAATTTCCCTCATCTATATTTTCAGTCGGTTTTAAGTAACAAGAATTCAAAGAATTGATGATATGTGTTTGATAAAAAAAAACTTTAAACGTGAACATACGATGCTACCAGTGATAATCAATCAATCAGACCTCTGCTGATCAGGTTACATAATGTGGAAACATGATATTGCAGTATTTTAAAGTTTCAATAGAAGAACAGAGGTTTTATGTTTTAACTTGATGGTTTTCAAAGTAAAGTATTAACTAGTATTTAATCATGTTTGAAAGAATAAAATTATTATTATCTTTTTTTGCTTTCATAATAAAGGGATTCACAAAACTAAAGTCTTATATTGTTTCATGTTGTACACAGACTCAACAGGTGGAGCGGGTCGTTCACTGATCGCATGGTCGGTGTTCGATTCCCGGCTCCTCCTGTCCTTGATAACCAACATTTATCACTGCATTATTACTGTTAGGTTGTAATAATATAATATGACTTACACTTGTAAATAAGGAATGTCTATGTATAAATTACGATACTTAAAAAGGATAATTAATAAGGAATAGTGAGCCTTATGGCAAGGAGTATGCGTAACATAGCAGAAAGCCACATTGAGTTTCTTACTTAGACTTAGTTCAGGTATGCATGGAATGAGATAGGGAGAGGGGGATGAAGACACTGAAGTCTCCAAGATCAACACAAAGGGCAATAAAACAACTCCACTTGAGGGGGGTTGATACGCTCAACTTTACGAGAGGGTGGAGAGATGACTTCAAGTGCCGGTAGGTCTGGGAGAGACCTTTGCACCAACTCTAAACCAAGGGAAATCATCGATTCTACTATCATAAAACTTTAACCAAATCCCCGCTACAAAACTGAGCCAATGAGAGGCGACGATGCACATTTTTACTGGACTATATTATCAAATGTACTGGTCAGTTCGAGGCTCTCTTAGGTCAATGCGCACAGACAGATAACTCTCTCAGACTGCTTTTTCAGGCAACTGTTGAAAGGCTGTGGACTGCCATTGGCTTATGAACCCTCAGCTGAGGATTATGCACTATATTGCCAACTTTTATTAAATTGATTTTTATTATAACCTACTGAATCCAGATATTCTCTTTCAAGTCCGCCCAAAGATCTTGAACATTAACAAGTGGTGACCCCGAACGTGCGTCTTTGTGGTGACTTGGTACCTGAGAATAGCGAATTGAACAAAGGACCGGGATTTCATCTGGGGAGCCTCCAAGGTCACCTTCTCCCCACTCACATGAGGCCTCATTAAAAAAAGGTGAGACAGAGCCTGTTGTTACAAACCAAATTCTGTATAGGTAGACTAGGACAATTTAGATGTGAGTGGAGCAAAGGCGATCTGACGAGGTGAGAAATTATTAGCGTAAAAACACGACACATTAAATAAGGATAAGACATTGAATAAGAATAAGAGATGGCAATAAGTGTATAACGTTTGAATGGAATCCTCGTTTTGAGGTGTCGGCGCTGCCGATTGATAACTGTGTGTGGACATTGTTTATCTTTGAAAAACAGACCGCCACTGTGCGTACATTATTTATATCTGCGGGTATTTGGTCACAAAAGGAAAAGGTATAACGGATTAAAGTATAACGGAGTAACGTTAAAGTATAACGGATTAAAGTATAACGGAGTAAAGTCAAGAACGACAACGGAATGAAGTCCTCGAAAAGGCAACAGGAAAAACCTTCGGTACAGGTTTAAAGAACGATAACGTTAGTAAGACAGTATCTACAGAAGGGACGTAGTACGATCCCTGTAAAGATAGGACAGGGCCGGCGAGTCACTGTGCCTGCTGATTAGGTGACAATAAAATCCTGAATGAGTTTAAATGGGGACGAGTAACATTACAAAGCCGACGGGTCGAGTTATATCCTCTTTGGAATCCACGCAGACGATTTTAGGATTGAAAAACACAAAGAGCTAACGCAAGTTCGCAAAGGGCAGTTTGAAGTTGTAGAGAAGAAGAAGCGCTGAGACGCAGGAAAGATTTAAAAAAAAACAAAAAACGAAGAAGAGCATAAAGATAGAAGGGAGTGCAACACCCAAAATAGGAAATAGCGCCTTTAAAGGCATGAAAGACTCATAACAGAAATACCCCAGCGGGCAGACAGGGTACTGCAGGGACTAACCCTCTAGCGCCACTGAGTTTAAAGTTGGGTATTACAACAGAAGGGACGATTAGCGCCACCGAATTCAAAGTTAGGTATTACAACAGAAGGGACGATTAGTGCCACTGAGTTCAAAGTTAGGTATTACAACAGAAGGGACATTTAGCGCCACTGAGTTCAAAGTTGGGTTTTACAACAACAAGACTGATATCCTACTGCTTCTCCTCACAGCTGACACACACCATCAACACACCATAGGAATGAAATTAATAATAAGACAAGGAAGAATATAACATTTAGATTAAATCAAATCAAGCTGAAATTAGATTACTCTTACATACATCACCAACACAGTACAGAGTAAGACTAGTGACCAAAATAGGGTATTACAGCAAAATAGTATAAGACCCCAGAGGAAGGTAGAAGAACTAGAATAATACCATAAAGGGAAAATAACCATTCAATTGCAGTGGTATAACCTTGTTTCCAACATAATTGCATTTTTTACAGTGGCACCACACCTGCACGTTAGACACCATTTTTATTTTTTATTTTCTTTCAACATTTACATTCCCCATATAGCGCCAAAGTTAACACCTGATCCTTTCAAGGATGCCAGACACAACCACAGCCATGACCCCACCTACATGGGTTGATGCAGCTTGCTATGCTGCCCTGGACATGACAGTCCCAGGAGAAAGAAAGACAAGTGACTGAGGAGATACATCCAGAAATGGCACAAGGAGGGATTACTGGATGCAACAACCCAGGAGGGACCCACCAAAGAGCAGATGATTTCACTAATGAGAGTGCTCAAGCTGAGAAACAGCGCAGCAAGAGAGAACCAAAAGGGAAAGGACGGCTCACATCCTCCTCAGCGGACTTCGACAAAGCCAGTAAAGCCATGGTGGAGGCAAGAATGCTACTGCATGGCATGGCACTTATCGAAGCTCTCCACACCTGACTACACCAAATCCTTCCACCTTGATGTTTCTGAATCAAATGGGATGATATCCGCATTATTGTTTCAGAATAAGGAGGGAGGGAGAAGATCACTGATGTGCTACAGGTTGCACAAGACACTTAGCAGCCCTGAGAAAAGCAGATATCTACTCGTGATGATCGACAGATACACCCGATGGGTTGAAGCGATCCCTGGTAGGAAAGAAGATGCAAAGACAGTTGTGAAATGGCTGAAGAATGAACTGATACCAAGAGATGGTGTACCGAGGAGAATCAGATCTGACCATAGCACACATTTTGCAAACAAACACCTACAGGAAGTTGAGAGCTATTTAGGTATCACACATTCACATGGAGTAGTCTAGCACCCACAATCACAGGGTATAGTCGAGAGGGCTAATCAAACGATTAAATCTAAAATCGCTAAAATATGCCACGGCACTAAGTTGAAATGGGTGGATGCACTACCACTAGCACTAATGTCGATAAGATCCTCAAAAGGAGGGAGAACATTTCTCTCTCCACATGAATTATTGACAGGAAGAGTGATGCCTAGCCCAGAAAGAGAGCTAGGAGAAAGTCCAATGTTCGATATAATCCAAGTAGAAGAGGAAGAATATTTTGGGAAATTGTCTGACCAAATTGGAGTTTTCTCCAAACAGATTGCCAGAGCCCACCAGGTGCCAGCTGATGAGAACGTGCCATCAGCCGAGCCAGGTGACTGGGTAAGATTAAAAGTCCACAAGAGAAAGTGGACTGAGCCCAGGTGGATAGGGCCGTTTGAGGTCGTTGCAAAAACCTCACACGCCCTCCAGGTAAGAGGCCACACCAAAACCAAGTGGCACCATTTGACACATTGTCAACCGGCAGATCCGCCGGCCAAAACAGTACAACAAAACTCTGAAGATTTGGCTAATCAGGAAGAAAATTCTTAGTAAAATGGAAGATCTAAAGAGGTGTAGAATTCTGAGATGATCATATAAATAGTTATACTACGAAACAGTTTTAAGGAGATGTTTACATTATGAAGAGAATGTGAAGAAGTTTTAAAATAGAGAAAATTATAAAGAAATGTGAAAATGAAAGAAAAAATAACCTGTATTAACTGTGAATTTTTCTAAGTCAGATATCTCAACCACAGCCAGAGCCTGGTCCGGAAAACCTCTCCGTCCTCCATATCCAACCACTTTAGCCACACAAATTTCCACCGCTCTTGTCTCTTCTCCACCGACCTCCATCATTCTCCTGCCCAAGTCTGATAGGCCTCGCACACTCCAGCACAGGTAAAATGTATGAAATATCATATGACCTTAATGATCCCAGTGTTGATGATTTCCATTGATTTAAATACAGATTTTTAAAATATAACAAACACTGAGTAAGCTGGCAAAGGTGTGTCTAGCGGGAAACACAAACATACACCTCACATACAGTGAAGGTAATATAAAGCAAATAAAATAAAGGTAAATTAATGGCAGAAGTCTATTTTGTTGATAATTAAGATGATAAAGATGATGTGTTTGAACCTGTATGTTCTGAGTAGTGTTTCCAAGGCAACCAAAGACTGGAGGCAGCTGAGGCCGGGGGCATGGAGGGGAGGTGTCGAGAGAGGGAGAAGGGGGAGATGACAAGAGGAGAGGTGAGGCCCTGCGAAGTTTACAGCAGGAGACAGACGGAGGATGGAGAGAGGAGAAGGACATTAGAACTCACACACACTCACCCTGATAGGCACACATAGACTGTTACAATAAAGAATGTATTACAAAGATGTTTACACTAAGAAATAGTGTAAAAGGAGGGACTGTTAGGTTGTAATAATATAATATAACTTACACTTGTAAATAAGGAATGTCTAAGTATAAATTGTGATACTTTAAAAGGATGATTAATAAGGAATAGTACGCCTTATGGGAAGGAGTATGCGTGACATAGAAGACAGCCACATTGAGTTTCTTACTTAGACTTAGCTCAGGTATGCATGGAATGAGATAGAGAGAGGGGGATGAAGACACTGAAGTATCCAAGATCAACACAAAGGGCAATAAAAATAACTCCACTTGAGGGGGAGAACAGGATAGTTGGGGTCAAGTCAGACTGCAGAACAGGATAGTTGGGGTCAAGTCAGACTGCAGAACAGGATAGTTGGGGTCAAGATCAAATGCAGAACAAAATAGTTGGGGTCACATAGACCGCAGCACAATTCTAGACCAGGTTCGCTCAGACCGGGAAGTGAGAAATTATTTCACTCTTGAACGGGTCATCTTCTGACCAAATTGGGCAACTCAGACTTTCTTTTCTTTTTTGGGAAATGGAAAATGGTCACGTTAAACCAGGAAATGAGAAAACGGTCACATTAGACTGGGAGATTGAGAAATGGTCTGAAAGCCCAGCAAATGGAGAACATGGTCACGTCAGACCAGAGAATAGTGTGAGTCAAACACACTGGAATGCAATGGCATTATACCATGATGAGAGAAGATCCACTTCAACAATAGAAGGCGAGAAGTAGCTTTAGAGGGAATATAAGGAACATTTGGTATAATGCTATGCCATGCTATTACACAAATGAAATGACATGCCAATAATGCCAGAAACGAAAGTCATTCAACAGATGAGGATTCTCCAACGAGAAAGCAGGAATGTGTCATTTACCCGTCTTCATCCACTGACACACACACACACACACACACACACACACACACACAACTCTGCTGACTGACCTCTGACCTCCTGATTGTCGCTCTCTAACTGCCTTATCCTGTTCCTTGCTCTCATAATATGTTCCTGTGTACAATTCTGTAGTTATCGGAAGATAGTAAAGTCAAAACAATGACAATGGTCATAATTATCATCACGACACTTTAGCAGTATATTTTCAGAACACAAGTGGTCTGACTGCACAATGTTGCCCTGAGGAAACTAACATAATAAATAAACACAGTTTTAGTATGTAAATAAAAATGAAATAAGTGTTTTGACGATCAAACATACTTCTTGACATTCTAGTGTGCATGCACACATTTGTTATATAAAGATGTTTTAGCTTAAACAACTTAAAAAGGGATAGTTAACTTACCAATTGGTGGTCCTGTGCAGCTTTGCTTCGCTCCCAAACAAAAGGTCACACTCACTTCAGCCCCTTATTTCATTGGACATGGACATTATCTGGTGATAATATTTACTGTTTTCAAGTTATAAAATAATTAAAAGGGACATGTGAGGTCCCTAAAGGTACTTTTTAGTCTTTGTGGAGTCCATGTTGTTTCAACATTACGGCTTAAAGCTCATAAAACACAGGACTTCCCAACTTGGGTTAGGTGACCATCCGAGGAACACATGAATAATGACTTTCATAATAACTAATGTTTATATAGCACCTTTAAAAACTGAGTTTACAAAGTGCTTTTTATAGACAAAGCAGCAAAAGTGAGGCAATAAAACAATAGAAAGATCAACGTGAGGCCCATTAAAGCAAACTAAGGGAAGAGTTAAACCCTGATAACAGAGAACAATCGATGGAACGATAAAACCAATCAATACGATAAAAAGAAACTAAAGCGATGACATCACGTGAAAGCCAGTCCGAAAGAATCTGCTTATTGTGTAAAACAGACAGACCACATATGGAAACCTTTCTGTCTCCTTCAAAGTGACTGACAGAGCTTCCCTACACCTCAGAAAGTGGGTCATACTTTAATTTAGGAATCATGGCAAACATTTTATCTGTTAAATCTGTTCATTTTTATATATTGACAGAGCTCCACCCCTCACATGACATCATCTGAGACAAACAGGAAACAGCTTGTTACTGTTCAGTTCTCAGAGAGAAGAGACTCACCGACAGACGGACGGTAAGATTTACCTTCATTACAAAGCTGAGACTTCAACTGAGTTACAGGAGGGAGTACTATAGTACTTAAGTACTGTAGTACTTCAACCTGCTGCTGACTTTATAATACATTTACTGAATGATATTTAATGAGCTCCATTAAGGTGAAAATGTTCCTCCTATCAGATAAAATGAGGTAGAACCTGTTAACCGGTGAGCTGTAGAGGTGTGCTAGGTGTTTGTGGACTGAAACACACCCTGTGTTTCAGGTGAAGTGTTTAGCAGAGGAGGAGTGACAAAGCTCCACCCCTCACCCGACTCACCTGAGACAAACAGTTTGTGATTCTTCTTCACTAAAGAGACACACAGACTGAAAGAGAGACGATCAGATTCTCCTTCAGACCAAACTAACAACTTCCTCTGAGTGAGTTCAGCTACAGGAGAGAAAAGTGGAAAACTACAACACTGCTGCTTCAACCTGCTGACACTCCACACACTGAATGTGAGTTTGACTAAAAACAGTGAAGTTAGTAGAGGAGGGAGGGGAGCCATGACTGATGTACTATGTGTTTTCAGCTTCACTCAGAGACAACATGGCTTCCAGATCAGAGGAGGATCTCTGCTGTCCGGTCTGTCAGGAAGTCTTTAAAGATCCTGTTGTTCTGTCATGTTGCCACAGCTTCTGTAAAGACTGTCTGAAGAGCTGGTGGAGAGAGAAACCAACTCAGGAATGTCCAGTTTGTAAGAGAAGATCTTCAAGGTCAGATCCACCTCGTAACCTGGTGTTAAAGAACCTGTGTGAGTCCTTCTTAGAGGAGAGAGATCAGAGAGCTTCAGAGACTCTCTGCAGTCTGCACTCTGAGAAACTCAAACTCTTCTGTCTCGACCATCAGCAGCCAGTGTGCGTCATCTGCAGATATTCAGAAAAACACACCGACCACAGATTCAGACCCATCGATGAAGCTGCTCCACAACACAAGAAGGAACTTCAGGAAACTCTGGAGCCCTTAAAGGAGAAGTTAAAGGTTTTTAAACAAGTTAAAGTGAAGTCTGATCAAACAGCAAAACACATGAAGGTCCAGGCCCGACGCACAGAGAGGCAGATTAAGGATCAGTTTAAGAAGCTTCATCAGTTCCTAGAGGAGGAAGAGGAGGCCAGGATCTCTGCTCTGAGGGAGGAAGAGGAGCAGAAGAGTCAGATGATGAAGGAGAAGATGGAGGCTCTGAGCAGAGAGATAGCAGCTCTTTCAGACACAGTCAGAGACACAGAGGACGAGCTGAGAGCTGAAGACGTCTCGTTCCTCAGCAACTACAAGGCTGCAGTGGAAAGAGTCCAGC
This sequence comes from Ophiodon elongatus, assembly GCA_016806645.1. Classification (NCBI taxonomy): domain Eukaryota; kingdom Metazoa; phylum Chordata; class Actinopteri; order Perciformes; family Hexagrammidae; genus Ophiodon; species Ophiodon elongatus. Next base: position 588,204 of record JACSYO010001053.1, read on the forward strand.
AGCGCCCCCTGCTGGAGGATCCACAGCTGCTCTCAGGAGCTCTGATAGACGAGGCCAAACAACTGGGCAACCTGACCTTCAACATCTGGAACAAGATGAAGGACATGGTCTCCTACAGTCCTCTGGTTCTGGACCCAAACACTGCTGATCCAAGACTCATCCTGTCTGAAGATCTGACCAGTGTGAGATGTGGAGAGAAACAGAAGCTTCCTGATAATCCAGAGAGGTTTGATAAACGCTGTTCTGTTCTGGGCTCTGAGGGATTTAACTCTGGGACTCACAGCTGGGATGTCGAGGTAAGAGACAGTAGAGGCTGGTCACTGGGTGTGTTAGCAGAGTCTGTCAAGAGGAAGGGACTTATACAGTCTGGAATATGGAGAATACGGTTCAATAAAGATAAATACTCAGCATCGTCACCACCAGCTCCACCCACTGATCTCGTGGTGCAGAAGAAGCCTCAGAGGATCAGAGTGAATCTGGACTGGAACAGAGGAAAGCTGTCGTTCTCTGATCTTGATACTAACACACGCATACACACCTTCACACACACTTTCACTGAGAGGATGTTTCCATACATTGGCACTTTAAATAATCTGAAGATATCCCCACTGAAGGTCTGTGTGTCAAAACAACAGGTCTGATAGAGACTTTAGTTTGAAGGTGGTGATTAGTAAACAACTCTTCGCTTCTTAAAAGTGAATATGTTTCAATCTATTTATGTTGATTGTGTACAATAACAAATTAATTCAGTTTAAACTTTATTTTTTAAATAAAGGGAGAAACAAGAGTACAGTAGAATAATGAGCGTTAACATTCAGTAAAACTGAAAAGTAAAACCTGAGTCTTCAGAGCTGCTTTAACTTCCTGTGTGTTCAGCTGCACTTCCTGCTTGATTTTCAAAATAAGACAGAAATCAAGAGAACACATTAAAGGAATCTGTGGTTTTAAGATTATTCAATGTTTCACACAGTTCCTTCAACAATTTACAGGAAGATAGAAACAGACACAACAAGATCAATTTAAACATTTAACTATAATGTGATATATGTCACACATATAAACTGATAAATAAGAATGCAAAGTTCTACTTTCCTCTCTGTTGGAGCTGGCTTTTTGGGAGATGATTCACAATTTCTTCTTCTTTTTTTTTTCTTAAACTACAAATTTATTGGGAAAATGTAAAAAGGGAAGTGGGAGAATTTCTGAACTTAGACCGTTTGAAGCACATACACACCTTCACACACACTTTCACTGAGAAGATGTTTCCATACATTGACACTGGAGATAATCTGAAGATATCACCACTGAAGGTCTGTGTGTCCAAATAACAGGTCTGATAGACTTTAGTTTTTGAAGGTGGTGATTAGTAAACAACTCTTCGCTTCTTAAAAGTGAATATGTTTCAATCTTTTTATGTAGATTGTGTACAAAAACAAATGATGAATTCAGTTTAAACTTTATTGATCTCTGTTTGTCTGTCAGATATTTGCAGCAGCAAACAGAAACACGAAATAAAGAGAGAAACAAGAGTACAGCAGAATAATGAGAGTTAACATTCAGTAAAACTGAAAAGTAAAGAGAGAACATATTAAAGGAATCTGGGGTTTTAAGATTTTTCCATATTTCACACAGTTCATACAACAATTTACAGGAAGATAGAAATATACACAACAAGATCAATTTAAACATTTAACTATAATGTACATACAAGGTGAAAAAATAGAGAAGCCTATCAATATATATAAAAAGCAACAATGAACAACAAAATACAATGTCTACAGACAAGTTGAGTGTTTCTGTAAATTGTAACATTATTGTGAAACACCTAATTTAAATTGTTGATATAGTTTACTTTGAAAACCATCAACCTGAATTTCCCTCTTCGATATTTTCAATCGATCATTTTAAGTAACAAGACTTCAAATAATTGATGATTTGTGTTTGATAGAAAAACATTAAACGTGAACATACGATGCTAACAGTGATAATCAATCTATCAGGCCTCTGCTGATCAGGTTACGTAACGTGGAAACATGATATTGCAGTATTTTAAAGTTTCAATAGAAGAACAGAGGTTTTATGTTTTAACTTGATGGTTTTCAGAGTAAAATATTAACTAATATTTAATCATGTTTGTAAGAATAAAATGATTATTATCTTTGTTTGGTTTCATAATAAAGGGATTAACAAAACTAAAGTGTTATATTGTTTCATGTTGTCAGAGTCAGGGTTCGATTCCCGGCTCCTCTTGTCCTCGAGTACTCACATTTATAACTTCAATATTACCAAATGGAAATGATTGAAAAGCAGCCAATGGCAATCCAAAATATGTTCTTATTAAAGGCTTATAAGTCATGTATAAAACAATATTTATTACAGTTAAGTACAACTTATAAATCATCTGTGAAAGATGTCTTAATATTAAGTGGAACCAAAATATTTATCCACAGGTTAACTTATAATATGAAAGGTAATTATAGCTGTCAAATAAATAAATATAGTGTCGTAGAAGTATAAAGTAACAGCAAATAAAAACACTGGAAGAAGTTGAACTTCAGCAAAGTTCTAATCTAGTTTAATTAACTAAAGAATCTGAGAAAAAGATGGTCAAACTACTTTGTAAAATAATCAAATTGAAAATGTTGGTATGATACAAAATTTTAACGAGGTATAAATTAAAAAGTAATATGCCATCAATAAACGATTCGCTGAGTCCTGCCCTCAAACGCAGACTGACCAATCACAGCGTAGCATCATGCAGCTCCCACCAAGATCCAACAAATATCCGTCTCTGCTCCACAGACTCTCATCAATGGTTTCAGATGTTCTTCATGTTCAGGCTGCTTTAGTGGATTTGGAGCTCGTCGTGGTTGAACATTGTGTAACAGTGATACCCGTTATCCAGAGAGGTTGGAAGGAGATGAGCTTTTTATCTTTTTAACCCTGTTTTCACTGCTGAATCAGTTTCACATCCTGGAGGCGTGGATGAGCGTTTCAGCGGCTGAAGAGGAGACGGAGGGGCGTAGATGAGCGATGTTTTAAAGATGAAAGAAGGCGGTTTTGGTGACGTGATTGACGTGGCAGTCAAAGGGAGAGGGTTGGATCGAAAATTATACCAAGGTTACAGATGTGTGTGGAGCCATCGGTGGAGAGGGAGAAGTTGTGATGGGATTTGTTGAGTGATTTGGGGCCGATGATGAGGGTTTCAGATTTGTCGCTGTTGAGTTCGAGAAAGTTGGCTTACATCCAGGTCTTTATGTCCGTGAGGGAGTTGGTGATGGTGGATTGGGTGGAGATGTAGAGCTGAGTGTCGTCAGCGTAACGGTGGAGATGTAGACCGTGGTGGCGTATGACGTTACCAACGAGTAAGTACGAGCAAGTAGAGGATGAAGAGGAGGGGACCGAGTACTGAACCTTGAGGGACACCTTGAGAAACTGGGGCTGTCAGACCTGGATTTATTGATGATAATGAACGGTTCGCGGTCAGAGAGGTATGACTTGAACCAGGAGAGGGCTGTGCCAGTAATGTGGAGGGAGGACGGGAGAGGAGGGTAGAGTGGTTGATGGTGTCAAAGGCTGCACTGAGGTCCAGTAGGATTAGGATGTTGAGGGAGTGGTCGTCAGAGGAGGAGGTTGTTGGTGACTTTGACGAGGGCTGTTTCTGTGCTGTGATGAGATCTGAATCCGGATTGAAATGGTTCGTACAGTTGGTTGGAGTCCAGGTGTGTTTTCAGTTGATGGGCAACAGTGCGTTCCAGTATTTTAGACAGAAAAGGGAGATTGGTCTGTAGTTGTAGGGGATGTCAGGGTCCATGCTTTTTGAGGATGGGTGAGACAGAGGCCTCTCTGAATTTTTGTAACTTGGTGGCTGTGATGCACTCGATCACGTGACTGTCACCAATAGTTCACTGATAAAAGCACCATTTACATGTTTAGGGATTTTACAAAGAAGAACAATTCACTCTTAGACGCTTTAGAAACAGGAAGTCTTAAAAAATCTACATTTGAGTAAATATTTTGCAGCCAAATCACAGAGTAGTTTACAAGATATTCAACCTTTGTTTCTTTATAATGCATTTAACACTCGTATCTTTACAGGGCAAAGGCAATAAAGTAGTCCATGAATATGAGACATGAGTTTACAGATAACTACAATCCCTCCTCGGCATTGTGGAGGTCGGCTTATGGCTTTTTGCTGGTTGCACCTACAGTCTCCGGGCATATCTCTGAGTTACACTCGTCTTCAAGAGAAAGGGGGTGGAGTCTTCAAGCCAGACGGTGACGACCGACCGACCGGTTGGTTGGAGATGATCTCAATGTTTGCTTTTCAGAATGACAGATTTTACAACTGCGAGAGGAAAAAGGATTTTTGGCGATGACCTTGGATGACCCCCCTGGATAGGCGCCTCACTGTTTGACAACTTTTTTAATACAGCCATAATAGAAAATAATAATCAAAACCAAGAAACGATTGGAAGCCAAGAAACAAAAACAAATTTAGATGTTAATAATTTAATATTAATTGTCAAAAAATTAACTATCTAAATTCACAGAGTTACTAAGGCAGGCACGTTCTGATAATAAAATTATTCTGCATTTGTTTGAGGACAAGCAAGAGATGAAAATACAAAATACTCTTCAGAAAATATTCGTTACTCATACAGTTTGAAAAAAAGACAAAATCAGCAGAAATTCAAGTAATTGTGAACATTTTCAGCACTTTAAAAATGCAAAGTGACATTTCAACATGTAACAAGGGAAATCACAGCAGGTTATACATATTAAAAGTCATCTGCATCAAATCTTCAAGACAGTTTCACAGCTGACTTGAATTAAACTGAAACAAAACATTTTATAACCAGAGGACACGTTTCACTGCGACACGAAATAATATTTGAATTTGATGTCGGGCTGCGACTGACAATTATTTTATTATCATCATAATTATTTAAATTGTTTATGAATCTATCAGGCATTCTCTTGATTAATCGTTCAAGCTGAAATCTTCAACTGCAAAAAAATCCAGTTTATTATCATGGAATGTTTATAATTCAGAAGCTGGATTTATTTTTCTTCCATTTGAGTTAAAAGAAGGACTCAAGTTATTTATCTATTTCGCAATAATGTAGCAGATAATTTTTACGAGTCGATTAAATCACTAGTTGACCTCTGATTTTATTTAGATTAAAAATATATATATATGTATTTATAGTTGAGCATGAATAGACGGTTTGTCTTTGACCACAATCATCATTGGACGAAAAAATGAAGTGCGCAGAGGATCATCAACCACGGAGCTCCAGATGGACGGACGGAAGACTCTCTCACCACTCTGCAGCTGATTCGGATACATTCGTGTCCACGAGACTCCTCGTGTCATGGGGGGGGGGAGAAGGAGGGGGGGGGGCTCCGACTGGACCACAGGCAGCAGTGCCGGACTCAGCCCATGTAGGCGTACCTCCAGTCTGTGAGGGGGACGTGGGTCTGCTTCACCACCTGCGGCGACGTCCACCTCAGGACGTAGTGCGGACCTCCGGGTTTGTCATTCGTTCCTGGACGGAGAGGAAAGTTCAGCTTCACACAAAAAGCTTTTACGTCTTGTTTGTTCTGTATTAAGAGTAAAAGCCTGCATCAACATGAACAACGCATCCACTAGAATTAATTATCCACGAGAAAACCGTCCTCATGAACTGGAAATCAAGACACAAAAATCAGCATTAATCTATTAATCGAACACATATAAATGGAAGAATTATCCAACTCAATAATATAAATTAAAAAAACGCAGGCTGTGACTTAATTTGGAACGCATTTGTCAAATACCCCGAACTCTTAAATTCTACACAAACTTCACCCATCAACTCTTCTTGTCTGTCCACCATCCACAGTAAAGATACACACAGATACACACCACCATCCACAGTAAAGATACACACAGATACACACCACCATCCACAGTAAAGATACACACAGATACACACCACCATCCACAGTAAAGATACACACCTCCACACACACATACCTCTAATCTGTCCCTATCTCTTTATTAATTATATTTTGTATTGTTAGTTTATTATTATAAAGATTTCTTTTTATTTTGTTATATTATTATTACAATTATAAATATATTTCTTCTTATTTTTATTATAATTATTCTGCTTTATTATTATAAATATATATTTTATTAATATTATAATCATTATTTTTATTATTACAATTATAATAAATATATCGATGGCTGAAGATCTGAAAAATGCACTTTTTTGGGAATGCTAAAAAAAACTTGTTGTTTTCTTGCAGAATGCTATTTGTTAAGGATACACAATTCATAATACAAAAAATAAAAAATGAAAAAGTGCAAACAGGAGGTTTTGCGTTTTTGCCATCGATATGTATTCTTCTTTTTATTATCATTATAATTATTCCAATTTTTATTATGATAACTATTTTATATATTAATTATTCTTTTTATTATTATAATTATTCTGTATTTTACTATGATAACTATTTTTATTTTTTATTTATTAATTATTATTCTTTTTATTATTAAGCCTATCCATCTTCTCACTCTCCAAAAAAACAACCAGAAAAGAGTAAAAACCAACTCTCACCTGAAGCTCTGGCGCCACCGAACGGCTGCTGAGCGACAACGGAGCCGGTGGATTTATCGTTCACGTAGTAGTTCCCCGCAGCGTTTCTCAAGGCTTTAGCGGCCTCGTCGATCACATTCCTGCAAACGGCAACAAACTTCCCATGAACGAATCAAAACTCGACACTGAAGAAAACCTAAAAACGTGACGATTCTCGGGGCAACTTCCGCAGCGTGGATTCATTCACGTTTCTTTTTTCTCCGCGACGGACACGTTTGAAATGTCCTGAATTAACGTGGTTTGACTCCTGATAGGGTGAGAAGAAACTGTCGTGTGTGTGTGTGTGTGTGTGTGTGTGTGTGTGTGTGTGTGTGTGTGTGTGTGTGTGTGTGTGTGTGTGGAGCTCACTTGTCCTGAGCGAACACTGCTCCCGTCAGAGCGAAGGGGGACGTGCTGTCGATCAGCTGCAGCACCTCTTTGTAGTTGTTCTCCGGATACACATAAACCGCGAGAACAGGCCCGAAGATCTCCTGCACGAGAACAGAACGGATGTTTGAGATAATCCAGGCCTGTGTGTGTGTGTGTGTGTGTGTGTGTGTGTGTCTGTGTGTGTATGTATATAGGTGTGTGTACGCACCTCGCTCATGATGGCGTCCCGCGGGTCCGTGGTCTCGATGATGGTCGGCTCCACGAAGTAACCCTTGCTGTCGTCATAGTTACCGCCAGCGACGACTTTCAAACTGGAGGAGGTCTTGGCGCGGTCGAGCCACTTCTTGATCCGGGCAAACGACTGAGGGAGGAAGCACATTAGTGAATATCACACACACACACACACACACACACACACACACACACACACACACACACACACACACACACACACACACACACACACACACACACACACACACACACACACACACACACACACACACACACACACACACACACACAGGAAGCGGCACCTTGTCATCGATCACAGCCGAGAAGAAGGTGCTGAAGTCTTCAACGGGCTGAAGGACAGAAAAATAATTAATCAATAACAATATTAATCACCAACAATATTAATCACCAACAATATTAATCACTAATAATATTAATCACCAACAATATTAATCACTAATAACATTAATCACCAACAACAGGGTCGGTATTGATTCCTGGTATTATAAATGATTAAAGAGCGTTCTGGTTCTTTTTAACGTTTTGGTGAAATGTTTCATCAGCTGTTTCTCTACGAGCACACAGTACTCTGGTAGTACTCTGGTAGTACATTAATAGTACTCACGTCTCCCACCGTGAACATAGTACTTAAGTAGTACTTAAGTAATACTTTAGCAGTACTCACGTCTCCCACTGTGAGCTGCCGGTTGACGTAGTACTTAAGTAGTACTTTAGCAGTACTTTAGCAGTACTTTAGCAGTACTCACGTCTCCCACTGTGAGCTGCCGGTTGACGTAGTACTTAAGTAGTACTTTAGCAGTACTTTAGCAGTACTTTAGCAGTACTCACGTCTCCCACTGTGAGCTGCCGGTGGATGTCCAGCAGCTGGCCCCTGATCTGTGGCCACAGGCTGTCGGGGACGTACATCCGGGAGCAGGCCGAACACTTCTGGCCTCCGTACTCGAAGGCCGAGCGGATGGTTCCCTTCACCACGCTCTCCACGTCCGCCGACTTGTGGACGAAGTGGAAGTTCTTCCCGCCGCACTCTGAAGGCGTGAACAGAAAACTCAGTACAGACTTCAGTCAGATCGTTAGAGCCTTTAAATCCGTTCCTCAAAGGTTCTTTTATAGGAAACTGCTTGTGAATATTTAATTTGTTGCATTTCATTTTATTTTATTACCTTGATTTTATCTCCCGGTGTTATTTAGATTTTTATGTTTTTATGATCCCTCTGTCGTTTGTGTTTCTGGTTTTGATCTGATTTTTTTTCTGTGAAGCGCTTTGTTACCTTGTTAAGTAAAGTGATGAATAAATAAAGTTTATTATTATTATGTGAAATGTCAAGCTCACGTTTTATTTGATGTATGTATTGAAGAAGGTGGGTGAATCTTCTTCTCTTCCTCGTCATGTGATATAGATAAATATATCTATATATATATAGATATATATAGATGTATATATCTATATATATAGATGTATATATCTATATATATCTATATATATAGATCTATATCTATATAGATCTATATATAGATATATATATATAGATATATATATAGATAGATAGATAGATAGATAGATAGATAGATAGATCTATCTATCTATCTATCTATCTATATATATATATATATAGTTATTTTGTATGCGTGTATGCTCCCTGCTCTGCTTTCTGACTGGTTATCCCGTCTCAGAGGTTGCTCACCTCCTGCCAGTCGAGGGAAATTCCTGTAGGCGTCCACGTTCTGGGCGACCTGCTTCCAAAGACGCTTGAATGTCCTAAAAAAAAAAAAAACAGCCCAAAAAAAAAAAAACTGAACATATCACTCAACGTATTAACAATAAGCTTAAACATGCATCTTAAAATTACTTTAAAAAGGCATATTACTGATATTTTGAAGTGCGGTTGTATGAGGTGCTTTTCCGTAGTCAGTGTATTTAAAAACACCAAAGACTAAACAATCACTCACACAAACCCACAGCTGTCGCACAAATCGTGTGCCAGTTTAGATAGATAGATAGATAGATAGATAGATAGATAGATAGATAGATAGATAGATAGATAGATAGATAGATAGATAGATAGATAGATAGATAGATACTTTATTAATCCCGCTTAATTAAAGGGGACATTTTTTTCGGTACAGCAGCATTTTTACATACAGGTAAGAAAAGAACAATATATAAAATAGAATAGAATAAGAAGAAGAAAATAAGAAAAATGCACAATATATATAGCCAATAGAATAGAATAATTATATTAAATTAAATTAAATAACAATAATATTAAATTAAGTTAAATTAACTAACAAAACGAAACAGTAGTGCAAGATGTAGCCAACAAACAAACAAAGGTGCTTATTTCCTGTTGCTGGGTTTGTGAGTGACATCAGCTGACGTAAAGGTTCAGTTCCCTCGTCAGAACGGGCCGTCTGATGGGAAGGTGCTCTTACGCAATAAAAGACGACCTCATACAACCGCACTTCCAACAATCCGTACTGTCCCTTTAACCCTCTGGGGTCTAAGGGCATTTTCCTGAGTTTTACATATTTTCTTAAATTCACCTTTAAAAAGGTACTTGCATATGAGACATACCCATGTGTTGTATATGATAATTTGCAGAACAATCTCAGCTATCTATATAACGAGGCACAAATTGTCCCAAGGCACTGTGTAAAGAGAAAATGTATCCATTAAGCTGAAAAGTCAAATTTTTTTAATTCTTCAAATCTCTTGTGAAAACATAACTTTACTCATGTGGACGAACTGTTTTGGTGCTTGACATTGGTTTACCAAAGGTAAATGTATAATAAATGTCTAAATCCAACTTTTGTAATATTGTTTTTTGAGTAGAAGTGTTGTCTGGCGCTCTACTTCCACCAACCTTCTGTGCCGTATTATTAATTGTAATAATTAACAATTAAAGTTGCCGTGCTGGTATTTTAAAAACAAGAGAAAAAATAATAATAATGTATTAATGAGTTTTCCCTTGAATGAAACACCGAGTCATATTTTAACCAGCGACAGCAGCTCAAAGTGCAAAATGCAAAATGCGCGCCGAACACAACAAAACGTATAACAAGCGTCTCACTCACCATCACCTTCTAACGTTGTGAATGAGTCGAGGTGGATGCTTACGCCACACTTTTATCCACATCTGTTAAACACACAACTATTAAAAAGAGCGCGACCTCCTTACGGGAAGCTGCCGGTGAAGTTGACGCCCGCCAGGTGCTCCGAGGAGGTGACGGCGTCTCCGAACACCGGGCCGTCGGCCGGTAGGAACTGGATGACGTCCGGCGGGAGGCCACACTCCCGCAGCACTCTGTAGACGGCGTAGCTGGCCGACATGGCGGTGTCGCTGGGCTTCCACAGCACGACGTTACCCTGGAAACAAAACACAAAGAAAAGAAAACAAAGATATTAGATGTGAGTGAGCGAGGATGTCCTCCTTGTTGAGATGACGTCATCACACTCACCATCAGAGCTGGCGTTCCCGCCAGGTTTCCACCAATAGCAGTGAAGTTAAACGGGGACACGGCTGCTACAAACCCCTGAGGGGGAAAAGGAAAGAAATGGAGATAAAACAAGTGGTGAATATACATTTATTGGACAATATTATATATATATATTAAAAAAAAAAGGGTCTGCAAACACCCCGTCCTGACACTGATAATCAAATCAAACACCGATTCGGTGACAGAACCCTGCAGGATTGAGGAGTTATTTATCCGGTGACCTGAGCGGTTCTCTGATGAGCTGCTCACCTCCAGGCCGCGGTACAGCATCGTGTTCGTGGTCCCCTCGGCGTCGAGCGGCTGCTGTTTCTCCAGCTCGACGGCGTGTTTGGCGTTAAATCTGAAGAAGTCAATCAGCTCTGCGGCGGCGTCGATCTCCGCCTGCACCACCGTCTTACCCTGCAAGACCGAGGCGAGCAGAGCGTCTTTATTCCAGGTAGAAGCTTTTCTCGTGTGAACGGCGCCGCGTCGTACGGGCTGCATTCAAAGCACGAGTTTGAATTTGTTCGGAAAAAACTGACGCCACGTTTTTTTTTTTTTTTAAACCGACATAGTGACGTAACAGACGCCATTTTCAAATAGTGAAACCTGCGATTTGAAAAGAAAAAAATAAAGGTTATTTCACACACACACACACACACACACACACACACACACACACACACACACACACACACACACACACACACACACACACACACACACACACACACACACACACGTTGGGACAAAAGAATGACGGCCAGTGGCGTTAAGGTGCAGTTAAAAAAGGACAAAAGACGCAGGAGCTCACATGTATAATGTAAAGTAGAAATAATATTAAATAATTCGGTTTTATTTTAGTCCTTGCGTGATCGAAACAGTCATCATGTTGCAACATTTCAAACTGACCCTCAGTTTAAAGGACCGGCGTCTCGTTTTGTAGATGCATTTCTTGCGTGAAGCTCACATTGCATTTCCTGTGACTCCTTCATAATAAAAGTCAACTCATAATTAAATTAAATGCTTTTAATGTGAAGCCACAGCACTGGGAAATCTTCTACTCGTGTCATTATATTTCTACCCGGGAGTTCAAGTTTTTACAATTCATCCGCTGAATAAATATGTAATTCATGTCAATTCATCGGCACAAATAATAATAATAATAATAATCACTTTATCAAAGCACTTTGTAAACTTTGTTTTTAAAAGTGCTTTATAAATAGACAAAGCAGCAAAAGCGAGGCAATAAATAAATCAACAGAAAGCTCAACGGTGAGGCAGAGCAAGACAAGAGTTAAACCCCGATAAAACAGCACAATAGATGAAACAAACCCAGTCGAAACAATAAAAATAAACTAATAAATAAAATATAAATAAAAAAATATAAATAAAAAAATAAATAAAATAAAATAAATAAAAATAAAATAAATAAAAATAAAAATAAATAAAAATAAATAAAAATAAAAATAAAAATAAAAATAAAAATAAAAAAAAATAAATAAAATAAATAAAATAAATAAAATAAATAAAATAAATAAAATAAATAAAATAAAAAAGCATTTAATATGTTTACCGTATCCAATGTCGTGTTGGTCACACTATAGAATGGTTTATTGCTCGTGTTTAGTGAATAATACAGAAGTAAAAATATTTTTGTAAATAGCAAATCGCCTTATTAATAAAAAATGAAACATTATTTCCCCGTAACGTTGGGCTCTAAAGAGACGGCCCCAGAGAGTTCGCCCCGTGTCTCCTGTACCTGCCCGATCATGGTCTTGGCGAGGACCTCTGCTCTCTTGGGTCCACTGAGGACGTCGGCTGCCTTGAAGAGGACCTGGGCTCGGTCCTGGACGGGCGTCAGGTCCCACTCTTTCCTCGCTGCCACGGACGCCAGGATGGCTCTGTTGATCAGCTCCTGTCACAAAAGAAGCGGTTGGAAGAGGCCGCGTTAAAGAAGTCAACCTTTATACGGCATCCTTTATAAAAAAAAAAAAAAAAAAAAAAAAAAAACAGCCACACGAAGAAAATACAACTAGAAGTTCGGGGACTAGTCAGAGAAATAAAACTAAATTAAACCTTTGGGAGTGTGCTCATGTCTATAATATTAACATCATTTTACATTTAACTTCTGGTACAATTAACTTCATGAAGTTAGTTATTGGGGTTTGGTAGAATAGTTGAAACCAGTAAAAACAAATAGGAAAATAGCATCTTTAAATTATGTGAAAATAGAAAAATAATAATAAATATAGCCCGACGGTTCAGAACATCTTACCTTGTCAGCATAACAGAACTTTGCCACTTTATGGGAGTGATTGAACGGCTTTGAAAAGAAACAAAGAAAATCAATGAGTTATGACACTGCAAAGGAAAAACTACGAATCTTGCAGCAATCTGCAAACATCATAGATTGTTGGAATCAAATCACAGCGTGACTTTCTGTGGTGTTCCTCAAGGTCTCTGTGTCTTATTGTGGTGCTTTGGAGGGACTGTTGACCCGTTTTATGAATTCCCAAATGCCATCAAGCAAAACCTACGAGACATTGCGCATGGCTATTATCATCGTATACCTCCACCGTAAGGTTCTAAGCCCCCGCACACTTTAAACCTTCAACATCTGAATAGGTGAATAACCAAACGCACGATGTTTATTCCCAGCTTTCAGGTGATTTACACCACTTCTATGTGTTATGTGTTACATGTGGTTGACCTGCCATCACCCCCTGATAACATCCGGTGACCCCGACAAGAAAAAGAGGAAAAATGCGCCTATGCAGGCCTCTTCGGGGTCTCTTCGGGCCTCTTCGGGTCTTTTCGGGTTAACTACGTTCTCTTCCAACAGTGAACCTATTTGAATGCATGTTTGAACAATGATGCCAGGACTGATACGTTCTGTCCCAGAGTTTCCAAATGGAGCAACGAGCTGTTGACTTTACTCACAGAGAGCTGATATCTGATGTCTTTGGTCCACACGTGCTCGTCTCCGACCACGCACGGGATCTCCTCCGTCTTCCCCTTCAGCCTGTCCAGGGCCTGAGATGAGAGGAATCGAGACGAAGGCACAGAGGTTATGACGTTAATGCCTGAGGGGGGGTGGGGGGGTGGGGTGGGGGGGGGGGTTATTAAAAACACGTTTCAGGGCCGAACACGTGCAGCAGCTCAAACCTTCAGCAGCTCCTTCCTCTCGGCGCTCCCCTCGGTGAAGCCGAGGATCGGCTCATTCTTCACCTCCACAGCTGCACAAGGGAACGTTTTGAACCTTCGAAAACACAAACAAACTTTATTTAATGCAACTATAAAACATGCCATTCAGTCAAACTCCCATGCACTGCGTCATGTAATGCAGCAGGGAAACAGCACAGGTCAGCTGTGCCTCTGACCTGAATTGGCTTCAAACTGCCCATAAAAGTCTGGGCCGTGGTGGGGGGGTGTTGAGCTCCTTTAATGAACAGACAGGAGCTCCCTGGACTGGTTTCAGCCCGGCTCCACTTGAATGCCGCCCCAAAACAATCCGTTTGATCCAACCTGCATCCAAACAATACATTT
>JACSYO010001053.1:607500-640000 GCA_016806645.1 Ophiodon elongatus
CAGTTCACCACCTGAAATCTTTCTGTGCACAGAGTGCTGCAGGAACGAGTCCTCAAACCAGGAAAGGGGTTTTTCACTTCCTGTTGCGTCGCCTTAGCTTAGTGGAGGTTAGGTGAAGTCATGTGACCGAGGTGTAGCTCCTTTATAGCCTGACGTTGGCTCCTTACTTCTGCTGATTGCATTCAAAAATCACAAATGTGACAATCGTTTGTCAAGATTGCAATAATGCAAAATCCAATTTAAACAAACCCATTGTATTTGTTTTGTGGAGGGAGCCAGTCTGAGAAATCGTCATCCCTGCAGCACCAAGGTGAGTGGGGTTAAGTGAGTTCATCACAATCATTTCATGGGCCATTAACGCAAGAGCTCAGAGAATATATCATTTACCAAGAGAGACATTGTCTAGAACTCAGCTCAGAAATTCTCCCCCTTTTTACATTTTCCCAATAAACTTGTAGTATAAGAAAAAAAAAAAAAAAAGAAGAAATTGTGAATCATCTCCCAAAAAGCCAGCTCCAACAGAGAGGATTAGATTTACTGACATTGTTGGATTCTACTTTTGGTGTTTTATAAAAGTCTCATACTCAACTTCCAACCAACTTCTTTTTAAGTTGAAATTTGCATTCTTATTTAATATTTACAGAAACACTTGACTTGTATGTAGACATGTTATACTGTTTTATATACTTGTCTATTCTTTCCTCTTATATGTACATTATAGTTAAATATTTAAATTGATCTTGTTGTGTCTGTTTCTATCTTCCTGTAAATTGTTGAAGGAACTGTGTGAAACATTGAATAATCTTAAAACCACAGATTCCTTTAATGTGTTCTCTTGATTTCTGTCTTATTTTGAAAATCAAGCAGGAAGTGCAGCTGAACACACAGGAAGTTAAAGCAGCTCTGAAGACTCAGGTTTTACTGAATGTTAACTCTCATTATTCTGCTGTACTCTTGTTTCTCCCTTTATTTCCTGTTTCTGTTTGCTGCTGCAAATATCTAACAAACAAACAGAGATCAATAAAGTTTAAATTGAATTAATTTGTTTTTGGACACAATCTACATAAATAGATTGAAACATATTCACTTTTAAGAAGTGAAGAGTTGTTTATTAATCACCACCTTCAAACTAAAGTCTCTATCAGACCTGTTGTTTTGACACACAGACCTTCAGTGGTGATATCTTCAGATTATTTAAAGTGTTAATGAATGGAAACATCCTCTCAGTGAAAGTGTGTGTGAAGGTGTGTATGCGTGTGTTAGTATCAAGATCAGAGAACGACAGCTTTCCTCTGTTCCAGTCCAGATTCACTCTGATCCTCTGAGGCTTCTTCTTCACGAAGAGATCAGTGGGTGGAGCTGGTGGTGACTGTGCTGAGTATTTACCTTCATAGAACCCTATTCTCCATAATCCAGACTGTATAAGTCCCTTCCTCTTGACAGACTCTAACACACCCAGTAACCAGCCTCTACTGTCTCCTACCTCGACATCCCAGCTGTGAGTCCCAGAGTTAAATGCCTCAGAGCCCAGAACAGAACAGTATTTATCAAACCTCTCTGGATTATCAGGAAGCTGCTGTTTCTCTCCTCGTCTCACACTGGTCAGATATTCAGACAGGATGAGGTCTGGATGAGCAGTGTTTGGGTCCAGAACCAGAGGACTGTAGGAGACCATGTCCTTCATCTTGATCCAGATGTTGAAGGTCAGGTTGCCCAGGTGTTTGGCCTCGTCTATCAGAGCTCCTGAGAGCAGCTGTGGATCCTCCAGCAGGGGGCGCTGCTGGACTCTTTCCACTGCAGCCTTGTAGTTGTTGAGGAATGAGACGTCTTCAGCTCTCAGCTCGTCCTCTGTGGCTCTGACTGTGTCTGAAAGAGCTGCTATCTCTCTGCTCAGAGCCTCCATCTTCTCCTTCATCATCTGACTCTTCTGCTCCTCTTCCTCCCTCAGAGCAGAGATCCTGGCCTCCTCTTCCTCCTCTAGGAACTGATGAAGCTTCTTAAACTGCTTCTTAATCTGCCTCTTTGTGCGATGGGCCTGGATCTTCATGTGTTCTGCTGTTTGATCAGACTTCACTTTAACTTGTTTAAAAACCTTTAACTTCTCCTTTAAGGGCTCCAGAGTTTCCTGAAGTATCTTCTTGTGTTGTGGAGCAGCTTCATCGATGGGTTTGAATCTGTGGTCGGTGTGTTTTTCTGAATCTCTACAGATGACACACACTGGCTGCTGATGGTCCAGACAGAAGAGTCTGAGTTTCTCAGAGTGCAGACTGCAGAGAGTCTCTGAAGCTCTCTGATCTCTCTCCTCTAAGAAGGACTCACACAGGTTCTTTAACACCAGACTAACAGGTGGATCTGACCTTGAAGATCTTCTCTTACAAACTGGACACTCCTGAGTTGGTTTCTCTCTCCACCAGCTCTTCAGACAGTCTTTACAGAAGCTGTGGCTACATGACAGAACAACAGGATCTCTAAAGACTTCATGACAGACCGGACAGCAGAGATTCTCCTCTGATCTGGAAGCCATGTTGTCTCTGAGTGAAGCTGAAAACACAGCAGACAGCACGTTAAAACAGGAAGTCACTTGTTTCCCTGCTGCATAAAGTTCCCTCAGTTACTTTCATTTGAGTCTTTGAGTGATTTCGGTCAGCAGCAGGTTGAAGTACTTCAGTACTTCAATACTGTAGTACTCCCGACTGTAACTGTCCCCAGTTGAAGTCTCAGCTTTGTAATGAAGGTAAATCTTACCGTCTGTCTGTCGGTGAGTCTCTTCTCTCTGAGAACTGAACAGTAACAAACTGTTTCCTGTTTGTCTCTGATGATGTCATGTAAGGGGTGGAGCTCTGTCAGCCCTCAGATGTGTTTTATCACTTTTTGGGGGGTAGGTCGGTCACTTTGAAGGAGACAGACACAGGTTTATTCATGTGCTCTGTCCATTTTACACAATAAGAAAATTAACATATTTTCCTAAAATGTTTTGTCTCTAAAATCAACCCTAATCCTGTTACGCTCAAAATAAGTTATCGTGGCCATTTCTGAAATTATCAGTAGATAGTGAAGTAAAAACAATGACTTTGGTCATAATTATTACACTCACACACACAGTCATCCGGATTCATATTGCTTTTTTTGTTTATTCCACTTATCATGTGAACTATAAAACACCTTTGTGTTTCAGTACCTTCGTGGCACATTGTTGCCCTGAAGCATCAAACCAAAATCAGGCATATTGACACATTTTATGATCAATATATTATCATTGACCCCCAAGCTCCACAAAAAAATGAGGTGAAATATTATTAATATTATAGTATTTTTCGTTTTTTTGAGTAGAGATATAGAAGGTCCCGTTCTGATGGTCATATTAACCACTTTACGGCCCGCTGCGACACTTTGTGACAAAAAAGTAATTTTACAAAGTGACGATCTGACAATACTGTCAAAATAGACGAAATAATTACGAACACTGAGCAACAGGAAGAGTAGAGCTCAAGTAATGATCCACCAGCAACACAGTTACTGAATGCATGTGTTCTGACAGTTTTGTCTCATCATCACTGTTTAGTATTTATTTTGTCATAAAGTGTCGTAGAGGCTGTGAAGAGGTAATTACGGTCGTAGCCTTGAGAAAAAAAACATTTATAAATAGTGTCAAGTCGAGTTGAGATCCCAGAAAAGCTGCCCTCGGGAAAAAGATCACAAAAAAGATCAGGCCAAAGAACACAGATCTTATAGGATTAGAAAAAAATTGTACTACCTAAAAGTTGATTTGTGTATTTTGACTTATTACAAAGTGATTTAATAACCAAAAAGTGATTGTAATGTTGATTCCGTTGACTAAAAGCACTAAAAGATAGAAAACTGTTGAATATTTCCTCATAGGATCTGACACAACCTGAAATGATCGGCTGTGTGCAAGAGTGAAGTAATCAAGTTCCCCCTCTGCCTAAACACCAGTATAACAAGTATAAGAAATATCTGAGCTGTTGCTTTGTCACTGCTAATAATCCTGCTATAAATATCTAAACTGCATTTAAACTAAGTAGTCTTAAGAGATCATTGGAAGAGTAGTAGTGAGTATTCATGATTGTAAAAAGGTAAAGTATTACTGTGTCCCTAATAACAATTTAGTTCTGATCGGTTATTCTAGTTCCTAGTCCACTAACAGACCCTTAGAGCTTAAATCCTAGCTATTGTTAATGTTCAAGATCTTTGGGCAGACTTGGAAGAGAATTTCTGGATTCAGTAGGTTATAATAAAAATCAATTTAATAAAAGTTGGCAATATAGTGCATAATCCTCAGCTGAGGGTTCATAAGCCTACGGCAGTCCACAGCTTTTCAACAGTTGCCTGAAAAGCAGCCTGAAGAGAGTTATCTGTCTGTGCACATTGACCTAAGAGAGCTTCGAACTGACCAGTACATTTGATAATATAGTCCAGTAAAAATGTGCATCGTCGCCTCTCATTGGCTCAGTTTTGTAGCGTGGATTTGGTTAAAGTTGTATGGTAGTAGAATCGATGATTTCGGTTGGTTCAGAGTCGGTGCATCGCCTCCTCCAGGCTTACCGGCACTTGAAGTCATCTCTCCACCCTCTCGTAAAGTTGAGCGCATCAACCCCCTCATGAGGAGTTGTTTTATTGCCCTTTTTGTTGATCTTGGTGACTTCAGTGTCTTCATCCCCCTCTCCCTATCTCATTCCATGCATACCTGAACTAAGTAAAAAACTCAATGTGGCTTTCTGCTATGTTACGCATACTCATTGCCATAAGGCTCGCTATTCCTTATTAATTATCCTTTTTAAGTATCGTAATTTATACATAGACATTCCTCATTTACAAGTGTAAGTCATATTATATTATTACAACCTAACACTATTAAAACCTATCCTGGCACCTTACCAAGAACCTAGGTTCATTAGAGGAAAGCTGCCATTAACTGACTGATAGCGGCATCCAGGCTAAGAGGGGCCTCTCTATCGAGTGTAGCTGTTAAAGGAAGCGGGGTCGACGTTAGGAGGGACGGCAGTGAGACAGCCGGGCGCGTTTCCTCGACCACCAGCTTAAACAGATCTCCAGGTATTCCGTGAGGTGGGTAAATCCCAACGGGCTTGGAGATTCAGACCCTTGAAACGGAGAGCTGGTTCATCAAGATAGTCCTGTATTCAGGGGCTTATCTCCCGGATTTAAAATGTTCGGAAGATTTTTTGAGATACGCTTAATGTAACCAGTTGTTTTAGATCAGCCCACAACAAAATGTTACCGAGCACTTCAACAATTAAATAATTTAGTAAATGTACTGAGTAAAATTCCACAACTGTTTTAAGTAAATGCATTTAATAACTGTTGTTCCAGCTCTCGTCAATGACATCAATATCAGTTGTGAAGTATTCTGTTTCTACTCAGTATAACACTAAATACTAAGAACTACTAGTGTTTTTAACTTCACATTTCATAATTAATCTGAAAAGCAAATAACATTTTTGTCAATGATTAAGTTTACTGTGAATGTAAATACATTGCCAAGATAAATAAAAAAAGCATCAAAATAGGTTGTTTATAGTGTTAAACATTGCTGAGGTTTTAGAGATGTTATTATTCTAAATGTTTATTTTTTACTTTTAGTTTTACAGAGGCTTTGTGGAGTATTTTTTTTAAAAAATGTTAAGTCTCTGACTTAGAGGAACCCTCGAGAGTGTTTAAAAGTGTCCCGGGTTAGAGCCGCGAGAAGGGGGAGGAGGGCGGAGACAACGCCTCCTCTGCGTGATTCACCCACCGGGCCTGATAGGTGACCCCGCGCGCGGAGAGCAGTGCGTGACAGGAATAAAGGAACTAGGAACCTCTATGTCCGTGCGGGAAGCAGCACCAGCACACTGCACTTCACCCCGGATGCCTCGAATGGGTCTCCGCTGAGAGAAACCTGGTTTAGATTTGAGTCGGACTGTTTCACCAAAACCCAAATAATAATTAATAGTTTAATACAAAAAGGACCAACTGCAACACGCTGGTTGGTGCTCACGCGGAAAACTAATCAACTTTTTAGTAGGTATACCTGCGGTGTTTATTCCTCGCGGTATGAGGCTCGAATAGTAGTCATTGATGAGCTATCGGTTTCAATAATTTGTGACAAACTCTGCAAGGGGACTTAACAGCTATAAATCCCTCTCCTAGCCTTGTAGACAACAGATGTCTGGCCGGGAGCCAGAGGTCATCCAGGAATATCTCTCCCTATTTCAAGCAAATAGTTGTATGTAATGTAAGTGTCTTCTTTATGTATCAGTATGTGTGGCCGTGGTGTGGATTATCCCAACTCACCTCAGGGGCCGCGTGGAGCGGTCGTCGGGAGGCCCCACCTCGGGCCTCAGGTGGCTCAATCAAAGAGAATCAGAACGCAAAAGAAGTCTACGGACTCACTTGCTTGATTAAACTGACAATACAGTTGGTATTTATTTTCCAACACAAGATGAAAAGGGGTCACAGCTTTAAAGGTGCAAAAATCAAAGTACCGAGAATAACAACTGGAAATGTAGCGGGCAAAGTGCTTGGCCTAAAGTACGGAGAAAAAAAAGTAATTGCTTCTGACTCACAGAGCTCTATACCTGCATTAACCCCTCAACCCAACCAGAAGCCTCGTCTCTTCCTTATCTGGAGATACTTATAGTTTTTCTCCGCATACATTAAGACCTCGGGACGAGCCCCCGCTCGCCCAATTTCTCAATTGCCATTCTTATCAAAGATTACACGGTGTTACAGAGTACACGTTTATTTTCAGGTAATTATATTTTTATTCAAAAGCTCCATTTCTCATCAACAAGGACTGCTTTCCCAACAGTTCTCTGCCTTTTGTTCACTGGTGGACTTTACTTAATTATGGAAGTGAGTCAACTGTATTTAAATACTAATATGAGGTACTTGTGATTAGTGTTGGGGAGTACAGAACTATATTAAATAAAACTAGTAGTTTAAGAGTTTGAAGTAGCTCGCTGGTAGTTCAACTACATTCATATATACATAGTTATTCAAGTAGTTAGTTATTTATTGGATATGTTTTTGCGTAGTTAACTACTAAAACCTCAAACAATTTGGGGCTATGTTTCTGGCATTATTGGCATGTCATTTACTTTGTATAATAGCACGGCATAGCATTATCTCATTCGTGCAAAATGTTCCTTATATTCTCTCTAAAGCTACTTCTCACCTTCTATTGTTGAAGTGGATCTTCTCTCATCATAGTATAATGCCATTGCATTCTAGTCTGTTTGATTCACATTATTCTCTGGTCTGATGTGACCATGTTCTCCATTTGCTGGTC
This sequence comes from Ophiodon elongatus, assembly GCA_016806645.1. Taxonomy (NCBI): domain Eukaryota; kingdom Metazoa; phylum Chordata; class Actinopteri; order Perciformes; family Hexagrammidae; genus Ophiodon; species Ophiodon elongatus. The sequence continues at coordinate 614,807 of JACSYO010001053.1, forward strand.
TTACAGACCATTTCTCAATCTCCCAGTCTAATGTGACCGTTTTCTCATTTCCTGGTTTAACGTGACCATTTTCCATTTCCCAAAAAAGAAAAGAAATTCTGAGTTGTCCTGATTTAATGGTCGGAAGATGACCCGGTCAAGATTGAAACAATTTCTCATTTCCCGGTCTGAGCGGTCTAGAGTTGTGCTGCGGTCTATGTGACCCAAACTATTCTGTTCTGTGGTCTATCTTTACTCCACCTATTCAGTCCTGCAGTCTAACATGACCACAACATATCCTTTCCTGCTGTCTGTCGAGAACCCCGCTATCATTTCCGGGATCTTTTAAAATCCCACCATACTTTACTGTGGTGTATCTGAACCCGCACTGTCCTGTTCTCCTTACTTCTGCTGATTGCATTCAAAAATCACAAATGCAAAATGCAAATAATGCAAAATCCAATTTAAACAAACCCATTGTATTTTTTTTGTGGAGGGAGCCAGTCTGAGAAATCGTCATCCCTGCAGCACGAAGGTGAGTGGGGTTAAGTGAGTTCATCACAATCATTTCATGGGCCATTAACGCAAGAGCTCAGAGAATATATCATTTACCAAGAGAGACATTGTCTAGAACTCAGCTCAGAAATTCTCCCCCTTTTTACATTTTCCCAATAAACTTGTAGTATAAGAAAAAAAAAAAAAAAGAAGAAATTGTGAATCATCTCCCAAAAAGCCAGCTCCAACAGAGAGGATTAGATTTACTGACATTGTTGGATTCTACTTTTGGTGTTTTATAAAAGTCTCATACTCAGCTTTCAACCAACTTCTTTTTAAGTAGAAATTTGCATTCTTATTTAATATTTACAGAAACACTTGACTTGTATGTAGACATGTTATACTGTTTTATATACTTGTCTATTCTTTCCTCTTATATGTACATTATAGTTAAATATTTAAATTGATCTTGTTGTGTCTGTTTCTATCTTCCTGTAAATTGTTGAAGGAACTGTGTGAAACATTGAATAATCTTATGTTCTCTTGATTTCTGTCTTATTTTGAAAATCAAGCAGGAAGTGCAGCTGAACACACAGGAAGTTAAAGCAGCTCTGAAGACTCAGGTTTTACTTTTCAGTTTTACTGAATGTTAACTCTCATTATTCTGCTGTACTCTTGTTTCTGTTTGCTGCTGCAAATATCTAACAAACAAACAGAGATCAATAAAGTTTAAACTGAATGAATTTGTTTTTGTACATAATCTACATAAATAGATTGAAACATATTCACTTTTAAGAAGTGAAGAGTTGTTTATTAATCACCACCTTCAAACTAAAGTCTCTCAGACCTGTTATTTTAACACACAGACCTTCAGTGGTGATATCTTCAGATTATCCCAAGTGTAAATGAATGGAAACATCCTCTCAGTGAAAGTGTGTGTGAAGGTGTGTATGCGTGTGTTAGTATCAGGATCAGAGAACGACAGCTTTCCTCTGTTCCAGTCCAGATTCACTCTGATCCTCTGAGGCTTCTTCTTCACGAAGAGATCAGTGAGTAGATCTGGTGGTGACTGTGCTGAGTATTTATCTTCATAGAACCCTATTTTCCATAATCCAGACTGTATGTGTCCCTTCCTCCGTACAGACTTTGCTAACACACCCAGTGACCAGTCTGTACTGTCTCCTACATCGACATCCCACTTGTGAGTCCCAGAGTTAAATCCCTCAGAGCCCAGAACAGAACAGAAATCATTTAACCTCTCTGGATTATCAGGAAGCTTCTGTTCCTCTCCTTGTCTCACACTTGTCAGATCTTCAGACAGGATGAGGTCTGGAGCAGCAGTGTTTGGGTCCAGAATCACAGGACTGTAGGAGACCATGTCCTTCATCTTGATCCAGATGTTGAAGGTCAGGTTGCCCAGGTGTTTGGCCTCGTCTATCAGAGCTCCTGAGAGCAGCTGTGGATCCTCCAGCAGGGGGCGCTGCTGGACTCTTTCCACTGCAGCCTTGTAGTTGTTGAGGAATGAGACGTCTTCAGCTCTCAGCTCGTCCTCTGTGGCTCTGACTGTGTCTGAAAGAGCTGCTATCTCTCTGCTCAGAGCCTCCATCTTCTCCTTCATCATCTGACTCTTCTGCTCCTCTTCCTCCCTCAGAGCAGAGATCCTGGCCTCCTCTTCCTCCTCTAGGAACTGGTGAAGCTTCTTAAACTGATCCTTAATCTGCCTCTCTGTGCGTCGGGCCTGGACCTTAATGAGTTCTGCTGTTTGATCAGACTCCTCTTTAACTTGTTCACAAACCTTTAACTTCTCCTTTAAGGGCTCCAGAGTTTCCTGAAGTATCTTCTTGTGTTGTGGAGCAGCTTCATCGATGGGTCTGAATCTGTGGTTGGTGTGTTTTTCTGAATATCTGCAGTCGTGACACACTGGCTGCTGATGGTCCAGACAGAAGAGTTTGAGTTTCTCAGAGTGCAGACTGCAGAGAGTCTCTGGAGCTCTCTGACCTCTCTCCTCTAAGAAGGACTCACACAGTTTCTTTAACGCCAGGTTACAAGGTGGATCTGACCTTGAAGATCTTCTCTTACAAACTGGACACTCCTGAGTTGGTTTCTCTCTCCACCATCTCTTCAGACAGTCTTTACAGAAGCTGTGGCTACATGACAGAACAACAGGATCTCTAAAGATTTCCTGACAGACCGGACAGCAGAGATCCTCCTCTGATCTGGAAGCCATGTTGTCTCTGAGTGAAGCTGAAAACACAGCAGACGGAAGAAAACAGTAAGTCACTTGTTTCCCTGCTGCATAAAGTTCCCTCAGTTACTTTCATTTGAGTCTTTGAGTCATTTCGGTCAGCAGCAGGTTGAAGTACTTCAGTACTTCAATACTGTAGTACTCCCGACTGTAACTGTCCCCAGTTGAAGTCTCAGCTTTGTAATGAAGGTAAATCTTACCGTCTGTCTGTCGGTGAGTCTCTTCTCTCTGAGAACTGAACAGTAACAAGCTGTTTCCTGTTTGTCTCAGATGATGTAAGGGGTGGAGCTCTGTCAGCCCTCAGATGTGATTCATCACTTTTCTGATCTGGAAGCCATGTTGTCTCTGAGTGAAGCTGAAAACACAGAGTACATCAGTCATGGCTCCCCTCCCTCCTCTACTAACTTCACTGTTTTTAGTCAAACTCACATTCAGTGTGGAGTGTCAGCAGGTTGAAGCAGCAGTGTTGTAGTTTTCCTCTTTTCTCTCCTGCAGCTGAACTCACTCAGAGGAAGTTGTTAGTTTGGTCTGAAGGAGAATCTGATCGTCTCTCTTTCAGTCTGTGTGTCTCTTTAGTGAAGAAGAATCACAAACTGTTTGTCTCAGGTGAGTCAGGTGAGGGGTGGAGCTTTGTCACTGCTCCTCTGCTAAACACTTCACCTGAAACACAGGGTGTGTTTCAGTCCACAAACACCTAGCACACCTCTACAGCTCACCGGTTAACAGGTTCTACCTCATTTTATCTGCAGGAGGAACATTTTCACCTTCATGGAGCTCATTAAATATTGTAGTGACCTCGTTGCCTATCAAAAAAAGGCCACTACGGTTGCTATTTGCTTAGTTTAGACGCATGCGATTAATGATGCAATGTCCAGTTTATTCTTTACAATTGTATATTTTCCAACACCTTGAACAGAAGAATGCCACGTTCTCTGTCATAATCCACTTTTCTAAACCATAGACTAAAATAAATCATAACGTTCATTATCACAGGTTTCCACACGTTTCAACATGTTACCACACGGTCAAAAACTGTGTGCTCCTGTCAATCCAGCAACACCTATTCTTAGTGATCCTTCTGTCTAATTGACAGTGGCCCTACGCCCCCAAGTGGTGGGAGGTTGAACAAAACAATACAATAACAAAAATGGCTCTTACACACCAGCCCCTAATTATTTCTGGCAGTAGACAAAACAATTCTTTTCAAGTTTTATATTAGGAGCCATTACATTAGAAACAAAAACTATACTGTTTGAAACAGTCGATTTCATAGGAATTCCCTATAATCCATTCACCGTTTCCTTGTCTCAGAACATGGTTGTGGGTCTTCACCATTCTTTACAAGTCAGTTGCTTCACAAAGAAAACAAATCTTTGTCACTGGTCTCTCAATTATGCTGGTCTTGGTTTGAAGACGAACAGAACGCACTAGGCCTTTCCTATCAGGAAATGTCTGTAGTATCTTTCCAAGTATCCAGGATCCACGAGGCGCTGTTGAATCAACAACAACAACGATATCTCCAGGTAAAAAACTTATTTTTTCTTCCATTTTTGCCTTTCTTGCAGCAATGGTATGTACTCCTGTGTCCATCTTTTCCAGAACAGGTCAGCCAAATACTTTTATGTACAGATCCCTTTTTTAAAAGTCCAGGTGGCAAAACTGGTTTTCCTTTCATCAAAAGAATATGATTTGGTGTTAATGGCTCAAGGTCATTTGGATCATCAGACAACTGTGTAATAGGCTGATAATTCAGTATGGCTTCCCTAACCCTAACCCTAACATTGTGAAATCCTTCATCCTCCAAACATTGCTGACGAAGGACAGTGTTTAGAATCCTCCCAACCATACATATGATGCGTTCCCAAATGCCATCATGATGGGCTCCGGCAGGAGGGTTGAAACTCCATCTGATTCCTTCATGTTTCTAATGGTTTATTTGATAAGGGCTCACAAATTCAACACACACAAAGCAAATAAAATGAGGGATAACTATGTTAAAATAGAATGGACTAAAGACACGATTATGCTGCATTGTTAGACACTAAAAAAACATTCATGTCAGAGGCACAGAACATAAAAGCATGCAGAGTATGTGAAATATATAAATCAGTCAGACATAGCTAAACAACAATAAAAGACATGGAGGTAGAAGATGGTCGACCGGCAAAGTCAAGACAGACAGACAGCTGACAACAGACAGACTATGTGCCATAGTATTTTGTATTTTACTGTGATCTAATGAAGCCAAAGCTTCTCTGGGTTATCTTTCAGCATCGTAGAAACTTGTCCTCTCCTGCAGATGAATCTTCTTAACGCATTGACACACAAGTCTGTATCAAGCGAGTAAGCGACTTCCAGATGGACTGCTCTACTTGCCATGCAAGTGAAAAGCACTCCATAGCGCTTTAGAATGCTATGACCTCTCTTCACATCAATTGGACCAAAATAATCCACACCAACATTTGTGAATGGTGGGAGATCAGGAACAACTCTCTCAGCGGGTAAATCTGCCTTTTTTTGCTCCCCCACCTTTCCTCTGTGATGCTTACAGAAGTAATATTGTGTTACTACCTTTCTCACTGCTGAATTGGCGCTTGTTATCCAATACCTTTTCCTTAGCTTGGAGAGTATATGATTTCTGCCACCATGGCACAGTTGTTCATGAATCTGACGGAGTATAAGAGTTGAGATATGTTGTTCCTTGGCTAGAATGAGTGGGTGTTTTCTATCTTCAGGCATTGAAGCTTTATTTAGTCTTCCTCCAACTCTCAAAAGACCTCCTTTGTGAATTGGGTTCAGTTTGTAGATGGTGCTTTATTTTCTCACTTTAAATTTCCCAGATGTCAGTGCAACAATCTCATTGTGAAACCTTTCCCATTGGCTGAAGCGAACAATAGATGTCACAGCTTCGAAGAGGTCATCTACAGACAACCTTCGTCCTCCTAATGGGGCTTTACATTTTTGCATCTCCAAATTGACATCCGTTAGTTGACGACCATCGCCACTGGCATTTGAAGTAATCAGCCGCTTCCTTTTCTTACTTAATGACAGCAAAATCCTCTTCAGTTCCTAGCGAGGGATAGTGTAACGTATGCAGAGGTCCTGCTCCGGAGAGGAGGGGAAGGGGAGGGGGGAGAGTAGGGCGGGAGCAGGTTCCGCACCTAACACAGTGGTTACTCCTCAGTTGCTTATCCCAGTGATCCCAGAGTAAATTACAATACTCACCGATATAGGTATAATGCCTTCGGCCTTTTATCTCACCCCGTAGTCTGATCGTTAGGATTTTATGAGATTATGGGTTTTCTCGAGGGTGTTTTCAGCTAATGCTGTAGGTCCCCATGATAGGCTGTAACTCGTCTCAACCCTTATCAAGTGAGTACGTATAACGTCTATACAATCTCACTACCTATTTTGTACACTCACATTTTTAGACACACTGCAAAGTTTTCAACCAGGGTTCTTACCTTAAGTTCCTCTGGTAGCGTCGGTTGTCACCTCAGAATCACTCTTGTTCATAGACAGGGGAAGAAGGTTACACTGCTAAAGAACCAGAGTCTGTAGTTTTAGTTCCAGTTCCTTACTAAATGGTAATGCTGTGGTTTTATTTCAGTTTCTTTCTTTTTTCTTTTCCTTTATATGTCACAAAACCCGTTCAATTCAATGAAACAGTTACAGTGTCAACATGTTAAAAGATCTAAGTGTTTAGGGTTTTCTACATAACTGGTACCCAAGTCAAGCTGTATTCTCTGACGGTAGAGGTAGCTTGTCACACATCAAGCCGGTTCCTCTGATGGTAGAGGTAGCTTGTCACACTCAAACCTGTTCCCCTGACGGTAGAGGTAGCTTGTATTCAAGCCTTTTCCTCTGACGGTCGAAGTCAATCCAGGTTTCTAAAAAGCTGCACACATCAAGCCTGTTCCTCTGACAGTAGAGGTAGCTTGTCACACTCAAACCTGTTCCTCTGATGGTAGAGGTAGCTTGTCACACTCAAACCTGTTCCCCTGACAGTAGAGGTAGCTTGTATTCAAGCCTTTTCCTCTGACGGTGGAAGTCAATCCAGGTTTCTAAAAAGCTGTACACATCAAGCCTGTTCCTCTGATGGTAGAGGTAGCTTGTCACACTCAAACCTGTTCCCCTGACTGCATTCAAGCCTTTTCCTCTGACGGTCGAAGTCAATCCAGGTTTCTAAAAAGCTGAGAGATTTCCTGTCCTAGTCTCAAAGGGCTAGGAAAATCCAGTCTTCTACAAAAACTGGGAGATTTCCTGTCGTACTTCTTTTGAAACTTTCCACTCGTTCAAGATCTTCCAACCATTTGTTTCATTTCTGTTGAAAGGATTGGGGTATTGGATCATCCAACCACATTTCAACCGACACAGGTCTTGCAGAACCATCTTTGCTGGGATTGTGAACGGGGCTAAGAAACCCAAAGGATCGTAGACGGAACTGATCATAGATAACATCCCATGTCTTGTGTGTGGTTGTTCTCGGGTGTTAAATTTGAACTTGAAGGTGTCCGTCTCAATGCACCATTGCAGTCCAAGAGCCCTTTCAACTGGCAATTTGTTTCTGTCTAGATCCAACTCCTTGAAGTTCTTGGATCTATGTTCTTCTGGAATTTCCAACAGCACCTCACGACTGTTGCTGATTCACTTTGTGAGATTGAAACCTCCTAACTTGCAGATAGCTGTGATGTTCTTGACCATTAGAGTAGCATCTGCTTTAGAAGGCAAACTTTTCAAAAGATCATCCACATGAAAATTTCTTGTGACTGTGTCAATTACTTCTGCTGGAAATCTGTCATAACATGCACAACTAGGAGAAGATACTATTCCAAATAACTGGACAGTCATACGGTACTGTACAAGATCTTGCTCCAGGTTCCCTTCTGGCCTCCACAAAAACCTCAAAAAGTCTGAATGTTCTTCTGCAACCTTTACCTGATGGAACATTGATTGAACATCTGCCATGATTGTCACAGGTTCCTGCCTAAACCGTGTCAAAACTCCTAACAAAGAGCTTGTCAGGTTTGGTCCTTGCAGAAGCTGACTGTTCAGTAAGACTCCTTTAAATTCTGCTCCACAGTCAAACACGACATGTAAGCTTCTTTTCTGTGTACTATATACTTATATACTATATACGTGGGGTGTCCTGAAAGGCAACTTAATCTCGTATCGGACATTTTTAAGCTGGACTGAACTTTTCACTATTTCCATGAACTTTCTTTCTTCTGGCATTTCCTTTTTGTCATTAGAGAAATTCTCACTGAAATCTTGATTGTACTGTCTCATTAACAGTTCTTCCAACTTGTCAACACTAATCCAATTCACAGTAACAGCAGGGTAGCCACTCACACTGCTTTGCACTGTTTCCATGAAAAGGTCAATTAATCACCCAGCCCAATAGAGTTCTTACTGCAAATGGTCCCTCTTCTCAACTGTTGATCACTTCCCATGGTTCCATTAACCATGCGACCTTGGGTTTCAGACATGTCACATGCAGTTACTTTCCATTTCTCTCGGAGCTTGTAAGGAAGTTTCTGCATTATTGTTTTCATGTTTGCTGGCATATTGAGTTCATCTAAATATTGCAGTTCCTCCATAGCGTTGCAACACTCTCGTAAACACAATGCATACGCCTGTAGCCCTTTAACATCTTCTGCCTTAACAGCAGGCCATCCAATGATTTTGTCCACATAGGCAGCCGTGACCTTTAATTCATTTCCAAAATGTTTTCCAAGAAGGTTTTTGGCCACAGAATAACCTCTTTCTGGAGCCATATGCTGGCAACTACGCAAAAGATCTCGAGGCTGCCCCCTAGTGAATTGCTCCAGATAACAAGGACACATCGTGACTGCTGAGACCCAATCAAGTAGTGAACGCGGGCGTCTACAACGTCGTTTCCAAACTTATCCGTTTATGTCCGTCCGCACTAAGATGTGACCCCGGAGTCTTCAAACGTATCCTTCCTCGGGAGCGTTTCCAAACTCCTCCGTTTTCGGTGCTCTAAAACTCTGGCGTAGTTTGGATGCTCAGTGTGAACGTAGCAAAAGATATGTATTTTAAAATGTAAACTTGGTAGTGTGGACATGGCCTGAGTCTGAGGATGAAGAGGAAGATGAAGAAGTGGTCGAGGTTCTACGACTATCCTGGTGGAGAATGTTGTGGCAATTTATCATGTTGTTCTTTAAATATAGCTTGTATCGCTTAATCCTGAACATATGCAGACGAGGCCATCCGAACTCACCAATTGCTTGTTTTGCTTCAGTGTTGCATCTCGTCAAACTGGTTGCATTTTGTTTCAACACACTTGGTTGAATGATTGTTGTTCATCAAGACATGTCTGATAGCGCAGTGTTTGGGTCCAGAATCACAGGACTGTATGAGACCATGTCCTTCATCTTGTTCCAGATGTTGAAGGTCAGGTTGCCCAGGTGTTTGGCCTCGTCTATCAGAGCTCCTGAGAGCAGCTGTGGATCCACCAGCAGGTGATATATGTGCATAACTAGAACAATGTAATTTTTTAAGCTGGAGCTGTAGAATTAAGTATTTTTTGTGAGTAATTTCTTTTTTTTTAGTGGAGATATAGAAGGTCCCGTTCTGATGGTCATATTAACCACTTTACAGCCCGCTGCGACGCTTTATAACAAAGAAGTACTTTTACAAAGTGACGATCAGACAATACTGTCAAAATACATCAAATAATTACAAACTCTGAGCAACAGGAAGAGTAGAGTTCAAGTAATGATCCACCAGCAACACAGTTACTGAATGCATGTGTTCTGACAGTGTTTTGTCATAAAGCGTCGTAGAGGCTGTAAAGAGGTTAACATGGCCGTAGCCGTGAGATCGCTACGTAGCCATAGCGATCTCATTAACTTCGAAACACGTGTTATTAACGACACATTAAAAGTATTTAGCAATTAAAAACATGCGCGGTAGGGTCTTAAGTTTAGCATCAGCTGGCTGACGTCTCGTTAGGTCGTTGCTGAGGTGAAGGAGTCTTGTGCCTGCAGCTCGTGTGTTGGTACGTACCCCCTCCAACTTGCTCAGAGCCGCCCTCACGTGCAGCATGTTTTCATCCGACAGGTGGACAAAACAAAAGTGAAGACCAAATCGAGTAAACACAGCCTGTAATAAATCCTGCGAAATGGAGTCGTCCGCGGGCGGGTCTGCGACTGGCCAATAACCGGACGTTTAAAAAGACCTCTGCCAATCACAGGCCACATGTGAAACTCAGTTCACTCATCACCGCCTCACTTTTGGATTCCCAAAACAGAAAACTAATCAATTCATTCAGATATATTCATAACACAATCAAGATAGGAGAAGAAAATTATAATAACAACCAATAATAAATGGTTAAATGTATGTACACCTGCACATTTTCTATTCTATTCCTATCTATTTAATATTGCTGTTCTATATATTATTATATTACTACCTTTCACTTTATTACATATCTCATATCTCCCATGCTATATCATAATTTATCATTTTATATTAAATATTCTTCTGAATATTTATTTATTTCCCTTTCTCTATTTATCTGTATTTATGTCCTTGTCCTGCTGTTGCAACAACTGACTTTCCCCTTTTTTCATTTTTATCTTATCTCATAAAATATGTTACAGACAACATTATGTACGTCATCAAAATGATGTGTAGTACAATGCACCATTTGTATAATATACTATCTGTAGTATTCAACTATAAAGTGGAATGCAATGTACATATTGAAGAGATCCTTCTTTTCTGGAACCTCTCTGATATCTAAGATGGTTTTGGAATTTTTTTATACCTACCTTATTATCATTAGTATTATTATTATAATTATTATAATTATTTTATTATTATTGGTCCTCAGGGTTTTGTACTGTTTATATCTCCATTATTTGTAGGTCATGGAGCCGACAATTAACTGTCATGACACAGAATGACCACCAGATAGAGTCGTAAACCTTTGACTGAAAGACAGGAGCTAAGAGCTGATTCAGCATAGTTTTAATTGAGACTCTTTGACTAAATATCAACAAAAATAGGTTCAAATTCATGAATTGAACGTACATGGAGCTTTTGACCCAACTGGATGAACACCTCATGAACACACCACATGCGTCTCTTTGTAGTTGTTTTGCATCTGCTTTTGGTCGTTTTATATCTTACTGTAAGTGTTTTGCATCTCTATGTGGTCATTTTGCAAATCTTTGTAATTGTTTTATGTATCTTTCTTAGTAGTTTTGTGTCTCTTTGTAGTTGTTTAGAGTATCTTTCTTAGTAGTTTTGTGTCTCTGTAGTTTTTTGCGTATCTTTCTTTGTAGTTTTGTATCTCTTTGTATGGAGGTGTCTCATCCTCACAGAGACACAGAGAGAAGACAATCATTCCCCAGGCTTTGCTCCTCACACGGTATTATAACAGCTCCACTACAGTCAGTCTTAAACTTCATTATGTGTTAGCAGCTACTAGCACATGAGCATTTAAACACCACATAACTGGATATGTACAAGCAGGTAAAAACTGCTCCACCTACTTCATGTATATAATCGATTAAATTACCCCTTCCATATTCATGCCACCACTCTTTGCATTCTATTTTTAAACATTTATTAAAACAAGTTCCAAGTCTCACACAACTTTACATTTACAGACAAATTTGGGATAAGAAAACAGCAATACAAAGAATTCAGAGAGGTTTTATATATACTGTCACATTCCACCCAAAAGATCCAATTAAATGTTGACAATATGTTCACTTGGCTAATAAACCAGAAGACCATCTTTCTAAATGAATGTCCCTCCAGAGTTGCAGTCTGTTGTGTTTTCCGTTCACCACCTGAAATCTTTCTGTGCACAGAGTGCTGCAGGAACGAGTCCTCAAACCAGGAAAGGGGTTTTTCACTTCCTGTTGCGTCGCCTTAGCTTAGTGGAGGTTAGGTGAAGTCATGTGACCGAGGTGTAGCTCCTTTATAGCCTGACGTTGGCTCCTTACTTCTGCTGATTGCATTCAAAAATCACAAATGTGACAATCGTTTGTCAAGATTGCAATAATGCAAAATCCAATCGAAACAAACCCATTGTATTTGTTTTGTGGAGCTCAGAGAATATATAATTTACCAAGAGAGACATTGTCTAGAACTCAGCTCAGAAATTCCCCCACTTCCCTTTATACATTTTCCCAATAAACTTGTAGTACAAGAAAAAAAAAAAAAAAGAAGAAATTGTGAATCATCTCCCAAAAAGCCAGCTCCAACAGAGAGGATTAGATTTACTGACATTGTTGGATTCTACTTTTGGTGTTTTATAAAAGTCTCATACTCAATTTCCAACCAACTTCTTTTTAAGTTGAAATTTGCATTCTTATTTAATATTTACAGAAACACTTGACTTGTATGTAGACATGTTATACTGTTTTATATACTTGTCTATTCTTTCCTCTTATGTGTACATTATAGTTAAATATTTAAATTGATCTTGTTGTGTCTGTTTCTATCTTCCTGTAAATTGTTGAAGGAACTGTGTGAAACATTGAATAATCTTAAAACCACAGATTCCTTTAATGTGTTCTCTTGATTTCTGTCTTATTTTGAAACTCACGAAGGATGTGCAGCATAACAGACAGGAAGTTAAAGCAGCTCTGAAGATTCAGGTTTTACTTTTCAGTTTTACTGAATATTAACTCTCATTATTCTGCTGTACTCTTGTTTCTCCCTTTATTTCCTGTTTTACTGTTTGCTGCTTCAAATATCTAACAGACAAACAGATTAATAAAGTTTTAACTGAATTCCTTTGATTTTGTACACAATCTACATGAATAGATTGAAACATATTCACTTTTAAGAAGTGAAGAGTTGTTTATTAATCACCACCTTCAAACTAAAGTCTATCAGACCTGTTGTTTTGACACACAGACCTTCAGTGGGGATATCTTCAGATTATTTAAAGTGTTAATGAATGGAAACATCCTCTCAGTGAAAGTGTGTGTGAAGGTGTGTATGTGTGTGTTAGTATCAGGATCAGAGAATGACAGCTTTCCTCTGTTCCAGTCCAGATTCACTCTGATCCTCTGAGGCTTCTTCTTCACGAAGAGATCAGTGAGTAGAGCTGATGGTGACTGTGCTGAGTATTTATCGAATATGAACCGTATTCCCAATAATCCAGACTCTATGACTCCCTTCCTCTGGACAGACTCTGCTAACACACCCAGTGACCAGCCTCTACGGTCTCCTACCTCAACATCCCAGCTGTGAGTCCCAGAGTTAAATCCCTCAGAGCCCAGAACATACCACCGATAATCAAACCTCTCTGGATTATCAGGAAGCTGCTGTCTCTCTCCTCCTCTCACACTGGTCAGATCTTTAGACAGGATGAGTCTTGGAGCAGCAGTGTTTGGGTCCAGAACCACAGGACTGTAGGAGACCATGTCCTTCATCTTGTTCCAGATGTTGAAGGTCAGGTTGCCCAGGTGTTTGGCCTCGTCTATCAGAGCTCCTGAGAGCAGCTGTGGATCCTCCAGCAGGGGGCGCTGCTGGACTCTTTCCACTGCAGCCTTGTAGTTGCTGAGGAATGAGACGTCTTCAGCTCTCAGCTCGTCCTCTGTGGCTCTGACTGTGTCTGAAAGAGCTGCTATCTCTCTGCTTAGAGCCTCCATCTTCTCCTTCATCATCTGACTCTTCTGCTCCTCTTCCTCCCTCAGAGCAGAGATCCTGGCCTCCTCTTCCTCCTCTAGGAACTGGTGAAGCTTCTTAAACTGATCCTTAATCTGCCTCTCTGTGCGTCGGGCCTGGACCTTAATGAGTTTTGCTGTTTGATCAGACTCCTCTTTAACTTGTTCACAAACCTTTAACTTCTCCTTTAAGGGCTCCAGAGTTTCCTGAAGTATCTTCTTGTGTTGTCGAGCAGCTTCATTGATGGGTCTGAATCTGTGGTTGGTGTGTTTCTCTGAATCTCTGCAGACGAGACACACTGGCTGCTGATGGTCCAGACAGAAGAGTTTGAGTTTCTCAGAGTGCAGACTGCAGAGAGTCTCTGAAGCTCTCTGATCTCTCTCCTCTAAGAAGGACTCACACAGGTTCTTTAACACCAGGTTACAAGGTGGATCTGACCTTGAAGATCTTCTATTACAAACTGGACACTCCTGAGTTGGTTTCTCTCTCCACCATCTCTTCAGACAGTGTTTACAGAAGCTGTGGCTACATGACAGAACAACAGGATCTTTAAAGACTTCATGACAGACCGGACAGCAGAGATCCTCCTCTGATCTGGAAGCCATGTTGTCTCTGATTGAAGCTAAAAACACAGCAGACAGCACGTTAAAACAGGAAGTCACTTGTTTCCCTGCTGCATAAAGTTCCCTCAGTTACTTTCATTTCAGTCTTTGAGTCATTTCGGTCAGCAGCAGGTTGAAGTACTTCAGTACTTCAATACTGTAGTACTCCCGACTGTAACTGTCCCCAGTTGAAGTCTCAGCTTTGTAATGAAGGTAAATCTTACCGTCTGTCTGTCGGTGAGTCTCTTCTCTCTGAGAACTGAACAGTAACAAGCTGTTTCCTGTTTGTCTCTGATGATGTAAGGGGTGGAGCTCTGTCAGCCCTCAGATGTGATTCATCACTTTTCTGATCTGGAAGCCATTTAGTCTCTGAGTGAAGCTGAAAACACAGAGTACATCAGTCATGGCTCCCCTCCCTCCTCTACTAACTTCACTGTTTTTAGTCAAACTCACATTCAGTGTGGAGTGTCAGCAGGTTGAAGCAGCAGTGTTGTAGTTTTCCTCTTTTCTCTCCTGCAGCTGAACTCACTCAGAGGAAGTTGTTAGTTTGGTCTGAAGGAGAATCTGATCGTCTCTCTTTCAGTCTGTGTGTCTCTTTAGTGAAGAAGAATCACAAACTGTTTGTCTCAGGTGAGTCGGGTGAGGGGTGGAGCTTTGTCACTGCTCCTCTGCTAAACACTTCACCTGAAACACAGGGTGTGTTTCAGTCCACAAACACCGACTACACCTCTACAGCTCACCGGTTAACAGGTTCTACCTCATTTTATCTGCAGGAGGAACATTTTCACCTTCCTGGAGCTTTACTGTTTACTGTTACTGTTGGTAATCAATCAAGATCACAATCATTTTATTCTTACAAACATGATTAAATATTAGGAAATATTTTACTCTAAAAACCATCAAGTTAAAACATAAAATTAGTGTTCTTCTATTGAAACTTTAATTATTCTCCAATATCATGTTTCCACGTTACGTAACGTGATCAGCAGAGGTCTGATAGATTAATTATCACTGTTAGCATCGTATGTTCACGTATAACGTTTTTCTATCAAACACAAATCATCAATTCTTTGAAGTCTTGTTACTTAAAATGACCGACTGAAAATATCAAAGAGTGAAATTCAGGTTGATGGTTTTCAAAGTAAAATATATCAACAATTTCAATTGGGCGTCGTTCACAAATAATTTCACAATAAAGTACTCAGTGGCTGCTAACATTCTACGCTTTTCTTTGCTTCAATATGTTTCAACAAAAATACTTTTCTACTTTTAGTTAAGCAACATTTTAAATGCAGAACGTTTCGTTGTAACAGAGCATTTCTACATTGTGGTATTTTTACTTTTACTTCAGAAAAAGATCAGAGTACTTTTACACTCTGAAAGGAGCTATGTGCTATGTGTTTTTAAGCATGTGCTTCCAATGCAAGGCTTTTATTTATTGTGAATAAATACGTGTACATTAAGTTGTTGATACTTTTACTTCAAAAAAAGATCTGAATACACTCTGAGAGGAGCCATTTGGCATCAAGAGTACTTCAAGTGACTGACTTCTGCTTAATTAAAGTAGAGTATGTTTACGTTGAGTTACTTGAAATCCTCCTTGCATCATAAAGCATATACTGTCATGAGAATGGAAGTTATTGCAAAGTGTCGGAGAGTCTCCGGTGTCCTCTCAGGCTACATCCACACGAGTATGTTTTCTCTCTAAAACAGAGTTTTTATTTAGTGTGAATAAATGTACATTAAGTTGTTGATACTTTTGTATGAACAGAGTTTTAAAACAAAAGCCATCTCCATCCACACGGCAACCTTTGAAAATGCATATCACATGACCGTTCACGTGCACGAAACAGGAAGTAGATTTTCTTCACACTGCAGTTGGTTTGGTTGCAGAAAAATACTGCGGAGGAAGAACGGCGATGGCGAAAAGAGGGAGCGCAGATTTCTTCGTTCGGACCGACGACGAGGTCGAACGGTTGCTGGCGGACCTGGCTGCTTGTTTTCTTCTGGAAAAAAGGGTCACGTGATCGGGGAGTGACGAATCAGGGAGTGACACGTCGTGACCGCTGAGACTCAATCAAGTAGCGAACGCGTCTACGCCGTCGTTTCCAAACTCCTCCGTTTACGCCCGTCCGCACGAGGACGTGACCCCTGGTCTTCAAACGTATCCGTCCTCGAGAGCGTTTTCCTCAGTTTTCGGTGCTCTAAAACGCTCGGTGTGAACGTAGCAAAAGATACGCGTTTCAAAATGGAAAACGTAGTAGTGTGGACGCGGCCTCGTTGTTCCCGGAACGACGCTTCCCTCTGCAGGGGACAGAGAGGAGGAATGCATTGTCAATAATAAGTGTGCTCGCACGCTTCAAATGGCTTTATTTATTTTTTTCTCAGTGAAGAGATCGACACGAATTCAACGGTCGGATATCCAGCAGTTTTTTGGGCGTCGCGGTGAAAGCGGCTGCCACATTCACATGGAAATGCTAAGCCGCTTATTACCATACGGACGCACTTAGCAATAAAGAGCAAGAGCTGCTGGGAAAACGGAGAGGGGAAACTGGGACACACGCTTCCCAGTTGTCGGCTCTGAATGGTGTGTGTGTGTGTGTGTGTGTGTGTGTGTGTGTGTGTGTGTGTGTGTGAGGAAAGCCTGTCTTTGTGCACCGAGCAGCTGCTTTACCTTTCACTCGCTGACGACATGTTTTATTCTGCCGACACCGAACTCCCGCCAAAAGAAACTAACCGGTGAACAGTTAATGTCGTCTGAGTAAACTACAGATTGTACATGAAGTACTCAGATATTTAAAGTAAAAAAAAAAAATACTACTAGCGAACAAATATCACAGTATTTTTGACCAAATATCAACGGTACATATATATATTTGTAGGGTTGACTTTTGGTGCTTTATACGAAATAATAATCACCAGTAATGTGATGATGACTGAGTGAGTTCAGATGAATGACATCCCTTCACTGCAACGCAGCCTTTAAAACTAGAAAAAGACCACAAGCCATTTTCCGAAATCCAAAATCTGAGACGATGTATGACGATATAAATATAAAACGGATATATTGTCCTAAATACCGCAGAGTGTTTCTACTCTCTGACAAGTAAAAGTCCCGATGGTAAAAAGCCGATCATCGTCCAAAGCAAAGAAAGTGAATGAGTGATCGGCCGTGGACAGACGCAGAGGTGCGCACTCAGTCACTCACGGATGCGGGCACGCGGTTCTCCTGGCGTATCGATGATGACTTAATGAAGTCAGGTGTGTAACATAGTATCCACGTTCTCTAACAAACTAACTGCTGCTGTCACGGGTCCCCTGGGTGATGGGTGATGGGTGATGGGTGAGACCCCCCCCCACCCCCCCCAGGTCTTACCCGTTACCTGTCTCCGAGCGAACAGGTGACACTGAGCAGGTGGATGACAGGATGTAAAACATGTAGTTCATGTCTACTCCCATCTCCAGGCCGAGTACAACACTTTCCTGAGGGGGGGTGGGAGCTGGGAACAGCCTGACCCCTGATCCTGGATCTGATCCTGGGACACGTCGTCCCAGAAAAGACTCGAGGCAGGAAAGCTTGACTTTAGGTTGGAGGTTCTTTTAGGGGAGAGACCTCTGGTGGGATTTCTGTTGGGGAATACAGGTAGACAGACAGGCAGACAGGTGGACAGACAGAGAGACAGACAGAGAGACAGACAGACAGGTGGACAGACAGAGAGACAGACAGACAGAGAGACAGACAGAGAGACAGACAGACAGACAGGTGGACAGACAGAGAGACAGACAGAGAGACAGACAGGTGGACAGACAGAGAGACAGACAGAGAGACAGACAGGTGGACAGACAGAGAGACAGACAGAGAGACAGACAGACAGGTGGACAGACAGAGAGACAGACAGACAGAGAGACAGACAGAGAGACAGACAGACAGACAGGTGGACAGACAGAGAGACAGACAGAGAGACAGACAGGTGGACAGACAGAGAGACAGACAGAGAGACAGACAGGTGGACAGACAGAGAGACAGACAGAGAGACAGACAGACAGGTGGACAGACAGAGAGACAGACAGACAGAGAGACAGACAGAGAGACAGACAGACAGACAGGTGGACAGACAGAGAGACAGACAGAGAGACAGACAGGTGGACAGACAGAGAGACAGACAGGTGGACAGACAGATCTACTTAAAAGGTGAAGACGTGTCATAAAGTGTCCACCACTTGTTTCTGCTGAAAACAATAAAAAAACATCAGTCACTGCAGCTTTAATATCATTTTAAATATATATATATATATATAAGTCCTAAAAAAATGGAACGAAGGGGTAAGTAAAGTACAAGTACCTCAAAATTGTACCTGTGTACTTGAGAAAAATGTACTACATTCCATCACCGCCTCACTCACAGCGTCCACGTGCACGTTCACATTATCCACCGTGTTTTCTTTCTGTAACAAAACTCCACCTTTTCCTCTCATTATCACACCTGCACACTCGGAGGTGTGCTGGGGGTCCACGTCCCCGTGTCCCCGTGCCCCCTCACCCCCCCCCCCTCCCCCCGGGTAGCCGTCCAGATGGCCTATTGAGGCCGGAGCATAATGAGGTCTGGGGGATCAGTGGCGGCCGCCGCGGGGTGAATGGAGGGCTGAAGTGTGGGAACGAGGAGCCGCTCGCAGCTCTCACACATTCCTCAGTGCAGAGCGCCGTGTGTGTGTGTGCGTGTGTGCGTGTGTGTGCGTGTGTGTGTGTGCGTGTGTGCGTGTGTGTGCGTGTGTGTGTGTGGCGGGGGACATCTCTGAATGAAGGGGGGGGGGTCGGGGTTCCCCCACTGGAATGTGCTTATGTGTTTTTCATCTGCATATTGTGTCATGACTCACTTGTAAGAAATGCATCCTGAGCACCAGAGAGAGGAGAAGATTCCTCCTCCTGCACCTCCTGCACCTCATGTACCTCCTGCACCTCCTGCACCTCATGCTCCTCCTGCACCTCCTGCTCCTCCTGCACCTCATGCTCCTCCTGCACCTCTTGCACCTCATGCTCCTCCTGCACCTCCTGCACCTCATGCTCCTCCTGCACCTCCTGCTCCTCCTGCACCTCATGCTCCTCCTGCACCTCATGCACCTCATGCTCCTCCTGCGCTTCATGCACCTCCTGCACCTCATGCTCCTCCTGCACCTCCTGCACCTCCTGCACTTCATGCACCTCCTGCACCTCATGCTCCTCCTGCACCTCATGCACCTCCTCCACCTCCTGCACCTCCTGCACATCATGCACCTCATGCTCCTCCTGCTTTATTTTCCTAAAAAGTAAAAAAAGAGTAATTTATGAAATCAAACTTAAACCTGCAGGATGTTTTATATTCTCATTGGATTTCCTTTTTTTTCATAATTAACTACTTTTAGGTAGAATACAACAAACAAGAGGAAGAACAGCGTCCTACGTTGAATGATCAACATTTAAAGTAAAAAAATAAAAAAGGCATTAAATGCAGGACTTATACTGTATATTCTTTAAGTTGTCACTGTGGATGGTGAGAGTACGTCTTCCAGCAGGCTTTGCATCACATGTTTGGTGTAGGAGAGGAGGAGGAGGAGGAGGAGGAGGAGGAAGATGAGGAGGAGGAGGAGGAGGAGGAGGAGGAGGAGGAGGAGGAGGAGGAGGAGGAGGAGGAGGAGATGAGGAGGAGATGAGGAGGAGGAGGAGGGAAGGAGGAAGGAGGGAGGAAGATGAGAGGAGGAGGAGGAGGAGGAGGAAGATGAGGAGGAGGAAGAGGAAGAGGAGGAGGAGGAGGAGGAGGAGGAGGAGGAGGAAGATGAGGAGGAAGATGAGGAGGAAGATGAGGAGGAGGAGGAGGAGAAGGAGGAGGAGGAGGAGGAAGATGAAGATGAGGAGGAGGAGGAGGAGGAGGAGGAAGATGAGGAGGAAGATGAGGAGGAGGAGGAGGAGGAAGAGGAGGAGGAAGAGGAGGAAGAGGAAGATGAGGAGGAGGAAGAGGAGGAAGAGGAAGATGAGGAGGAGGAGGAGGAGGAAGATGAGGAGGAAGATGAGGAGGAGGAGGAAGATGAGGAGGAAGATGAGGAGGAGGAGGAGGAGGAGGAGGAGGAGGAGGAGGAGGAGGAAGATGAAGATGAGGAGGAGGAGGAGGAGGAGGAGGAGGAGGAAGATGAGGAGGAGGAGGAGGAGGAGGAGGAAGATGAGGAGGAGTCAGTATAGTGAGTATAAACACGCTGAAACTCTCATGAGCTCTGGTTGATGTGAACACTTGGCGGGAACACGAGGCGACGTCCCAAACACGCGTCTCCCCCCTCCGGCTCAGCGGAGCCTCTGATCTGCTACTGCAGGTTGAAAGGAGGGGGAGGAGGAGGGGGGAGGAGGGGGGAGGAGGGGGGAGGCAGGCAGGGGGGGGGGCTGTATTGTGAGCAAGATCCAAACCTCCTTTCCCACACTCTCTTTCCCATCTATCACATATTCTCCTAAAGAGGTGAGTGAAAGAAGAGGAGGAGGAGGATGGGGGGGGGGGCTCCGAGGGGGGGGGGCAGACAATAGAAGTGTGCCTTCCCAGAGGACTCTGGATAATTGTGTTTAATTGACAGTTTCTTTTTCCCTCCAAATCTCTCTGAGACCTTCGGCTCTTTTAGGTTTAGGTTTCCTGTTTTTAGAGAAACCACTTTAAAAAAGGTCGTAATGTGTATTTTAAAAGTTCTTCTGTTATTATGTGTGTTACACGATTGGGTTATGAATTATTCCTTAACACTGAAGCACACTTTCAATGTTATGTTGAGGGTATAACATTTTAATAACGACATCCTGCTGGTAAAGTTTAGTTCATGACAATAATATTTTTTTTATAAAAAAAAGCAAGAAAAAAAAGCATGAAGTTCTATAAAAAAAAGCTGTAAAATTGTCAAAGACAAGAACCTCAAAACAGCAGAAATGTTTCTATTTAATGTTTAATGAAAATTCCCCCAAAGTCGTTTTTTCTCTTAATTTAAAGCTGCTTTTATTTATTTATTTTTACCAGATCGGGAGCAACTTTTTGATCGCAGCTAACGACGCTAACCGCGGTTACTTCGGAGGGAAGCAGAGGGCCCGGCGGTATCGTCCGTGAGAGCAGCCGCTACTCCACCACGACATCACAACGTGGGGTTGTTGCATATCGAGTGCACGCGTTCATTTCCCTTCATGTTCAGCCGGATTAAATATTAAAAACCTCTGAGACTTGCGCGGTGCGGAGCGTGTGAACTGACCCGGGGTCAGCGTGGTGCGTGTTGTTATCTCTCCGTGTTTAGTGGCCCCTCATCAGGCCGTCTCTCTCTCTCTCTGCACATCTGCAGCAGCCTGATCCCATCAGACAGCAGGAAGGTTCCCAGGTAATAAAACGAGGCCGGTTAACCAGGAGATAATTGATGCCCCCCCCCCCCCCCCTATTGTTGGGTGGGTCTCGCCCCACCGGCCTCAGAGTGTGGGAAAGCTAATCCTGCCCGGGACTCATGGCCCTTTGTGATGCTGATGCGGCTCCTATAAATACAGGAGGGGCTCCTCGGGGTCCCATCACAGCTCTGCTCTGCTCTCAGAACAAGACATGTCTCCGAGCGACAGCAGAGCCTCTCCCATCTCGATGGCGTCCAGAGACAGACACAAAGTAAGTCCTGCTCCTCTTCATGTGTGTCTTTATTCTCTCTGAGTGAGTGGCTTTTCTGACCCCCCTTGTTCTGCCCCCCAACAGATGAGGAAGCCTGCGGTGGAGAAGATGCGCAGGGATCGGATCAACGTCTGCATCGAGCAGCTCAAGGTCCTGCTGGAGGAGGAGTTCCACAAGCGGGACCCCAACGCCAAGCTGGAGAAGGCCGACGTCCTGGAGATGACGGTGGGGTTCCTGCAGCGGCGGCTGCGGCCCCGGGGCTCGGCCCATCACGCGGCGGCCCCCCACGGCGACGGCTACTCCCGCTGCTGGGAGGAGACGCTGCGCTTCCTGTCCGCCGGCTCCCCGGAGGAGGCGGCGCGCCTCCGGCACCCGGTCCTCCCCGCGCGCGGCCCCGTCCAGGCTGCAGCCAAGCCGCCGCCTCCCGGCACCGAGCGGGCGGTGTGGAGGCCCTGGTAGCGGAGCCGGGTCCTCGGAGCTCCACGGACTCGGTTCCTCCTCCATGCTTCTGGATAATTACGATTCCTTCACGTTGAAGGAAAAGACGTTCAGTTTGACGCACTTTGTTGAATCCTCCTGTTTTGTGGAGACGGCGACGTCACCGCGGTGACGTCAGAGTGTAAATGGAGGCCGCGTCACGTCACCATCGGTCCGCCAGGCGACGCGTGCGACACCGTGTGTTGCCGTGGTTACCCGTCGAAGCGACCGAATGTGAAATCAAACACGTTTTCCTGTGGAAAAGTAAAAGTATTTTTCAAAATAAAATATTTTATTTTATTTTATTGAAAAATGTATCTTTGTGTGAGGTTTTTTTTTCTCCTGTGTTTACAAAAAGTAGCGAAACTACTTAAAAAAAAAGTTCGTAATGTGCATTTTAAAACCCTTCTGTTATTATGTGTGCTGCATGATAAGGTTATGAACTATTCATTAACATTGAAGCAGACTTTCAACGTTGTGTTTGTTGAGGGTAATTTCAATAACGATATCCTGCTGGTTGAGTTCAGTTCTTTTTTTCTCCAAATAAAACATTTAATTTGATTGAAATATTGATCTTTGTGTGAGTTTTACTTTACTTTCGTCATTCTTGACTTTGCACGTTTTGTCAAATCGACCGTTAAACACGACGTGCTGCCGATCAGAGAGATATTGATCTCATTAATCGATGAGAGAAAAGGGGGCGGGGCTTCTGACCTCGTGGGTTTACGGCCCTTCCTGCTTTCCCACACACGTCAAACCAAGACGAGGCCTATTGAGACGAGATAAAGCCAATTATTGTGTGTGTGTGTGTGTGTGCGTGTGTGTGTGTGCGTGCGTGCGCGCGCGCGCGTGCGTGTGTGTGTGTGTTTATTCTGTACGTGAATGTTTTTCTGTGTCGTTATCGGTTTGAAGGAAAACAACTTAACGTTATGCAGAGTTCTTAACTCATTAAATAACTTTTAACTCTTAAGTTCGTCTTCAGGTTCATTTGCAATAAAACAAACTGACATTGGTTAAAAGTATAGTACATTTAAGTACTTAATTTGAGTATTTTCATGACATTATACGTTACACTTGTACATGACATTACACTTTTTACTGCACTATATTTCATTTATTTTAAAAATATATATATATATATGTGATAATTGATTTGATTGATTCGGTCATTTTTAGCATAAAATTACAAATTAGTTTATATATATAGACAGAGACAGATCCATATCATATCAGATGTTCTTTTTAATAATATAAAAGATCAAACTGAGCTGATGAGATAAAAAATCACATCGTCTGAAAAACAGACTTTTAAATTAACCAGTTTTCAGTATCTGAAAGCTCAGGAAAACATATTGTCAGCTCACTAAGTACTGTGTGTGTGTGTGTGTGTGTGTGTGTGTGTGTGTGTGTGTGTGTGTGTGTGTGTGTGTGTGTGTGTGTGTGTGTTTACTCAGAGTGTGTAAACCCATCTGTTCTCACCTGAGAGGACACACCTGCAGCCCGACTGACACCTGACGCAGGGCAGAGAGTTCCCACGCCTCCAGGTCTGATGTACACATATACTGTGGACTACACTGATATTCTGTGTACTATACATATATTCTGTGTACTCTGATATACTGTGTACTACACATACTGTGTACTGCACTAATATAATTAGTCTAGTTCTTGTATAAGCGCTGATCCTTGAAGCCTTATACTTGTAAAAAATACTTTTCCCTCCATTTCCCAAATGAGTGAGCACAGAAAAAAAGTGTGTGTGTGTGGGGGGGTAGTGGTGGTGGTGGTGGGGGAAGAGGCAAAAGGGAGGAGTGTGGGGGGGTAATTTAACACGGCACACTTCCTTTGTCCCCGGGGTTGGAGGGGGGAGGGGTGAGGGGAGGGGAGGGGGGGGGGGGGCTGAAGAGTGTGGGAAAGCTGTGGAGAGGCAGACTCCACACAGGGGAGACAGCAGCTCAGCATCTGTGTGATGGAGATGTGTGTGTGTGTGGGGGGGGGGGGCAGATAACCCCCCTCGGCTGCGCACGTGTGACAGCACTCCATTTAGTCTACTCTAAATATACATATATATATATATACATATATAGAATAATATATAGGAGTGTTAATATTACTACTGACAAACTGTAAAAAGACACGGAAATGTGACGGATAATATTCCACTTTTTCCATCTGTGTGACAATAATCACCAAACATCTGATGTGTTTTGTTTCTATTATTTTCCTGCGATATAATTTACAAATATATATATATGTATATATATGTATATATGCGGACCAAAATATAAAATAATATAAATATATTGCATACCCATCCATCAGCTGTTATACGGGTTATTGATATGATAAATATTCATTTAAAAAAAAAAGGACAACAAGTCAAAGATTTAAAGATTTAACATGAATTTATTCACATATTTAGTGTCGATAACAGAATGCTATTGAGTTCCTTTATAAAAGGTGACAGTCAGACCCACTTCACTGGGAGATTAAACGCTACATTGTGCAGCACGTTGATCCAGGACCATGAAGTCGACTCCACGGGAGTCAAACCAGCAGCAGCTCCTCAGAGGAACCGAAACCGCGGAGGGGAGGAATATTCCATGGGGGGGCTCGGAGGTGGTGACCGTCCATCCGGGTCTCGATCCGGCTCCGCTACCAGGGCCTCCACACCGCCCGCTCGGTGCCGGGAGGCGGCGGCTTGGCTGCAGCCTGGACGGGGCCGCGCGCGGGGAGGACCGGGTGCCGGAGGCGCGCCGCCTCCTCCGGGGAGCCGGCGGACAGGAAGCGCAGCGTCTCCTCCCAGCAGCGGGAGTAGCCGTCGCCGTGGGGGGCCGCCGCGTGATGGGCCGAGCCCCGGGGCCGCAGCCGCCGCTGCAGGAACCCCACCGTCATCTCCAGGACGTCGGCCTTCTCCAGCTTGGCGTTGGGGTCCCGCTTGTGGAACTCCTCCTCCAGCAGGACCTTGAGCTGCTCGATGCAGACGTTGATCCGATCCCTGCGCATCTTCTCCACCGCCGGCTTCCTCATCTGTTGGGGGGCAGAACAAGGGGGGGTCAGAAAAGCCACTCACTCAGCAGCACCTGGAGCCGCA
>JACSYO010001053.1:642500-680000 GCA_016806645.1 Ophiodon elongatus
TTTAACCGTCGGGTCATTTTCCTGCAGCTTCTGAGCCAAAGTCCCACAAACCGACATCTCCTCCTCTTCTCCTCTTCTCCTCTTCTCCTCTCCTCCTCTCCTCCTCTTCTCCTCTTCTCCTCTTCTCCTCTTCTCCTCTTCTCCTCTCCTCCTCTCCTCCTCTTCTCCTCTTCTCCTCTCCTCTTCTCCTCCCCTCTTCTCCTCCCCTCTTCTCCTCTCCTCTCCTCCTCCTCTCCTCTCCTCTCCTCTCCTCCTCTTCTCCTCTTCTCTCCTCCTCTTCTCTCCTCTCCTCTCCTCTTCTCCTCTTCTCCTCTCCTCTCCTCTCCTCTCCTCTCCTCTCCTCTCCTCTCCTCTTCTCTTCTCCTCTTCTCCTCCCCTCTTCTCCTCTCCTCTCCTCCTCCTCTCCTCTCCTCTCCTCTCCTCTCCTCCTCTTCTCCTCTTCTCTCCTCCTCTTCTCTCCTCTCCTCTCCTCTTCTCCTCTTCTCCTCTCCTCTCCTCTCCTCTCCTCTTCTCCTCTCCTCCTCTTCTCCTCTTCTCCTCTTCTCCTCTCCTCCTCTTCTCTTCTCTTCTCCTCTTCTCCTCTCCTCTTCTCCTCTCCTCTCCTCCTCCTTCTCCTCTCCTCTCCTCTACTCTCCTCCTCTTCTCTTCTCCTCTCCTCTCCTCTCCTCCTCTCCTCTCCTCTTCTCCTCTCCTCCTCTTCTCCTCTTCTCCTCTCCTCTTCTCAGACATTATAGAAAACTAACTTTTCTGTATAATGGACATTTCTATCCTACCACTTATTATTATTAGTATCATTATTATTATTATTATTTTCTCCAATCTTCAATCAATCCACCTTTCTCTTGATCTGTTCTTGTGTATTTGACTGTTTGTCTTTTATTCTTATTAAGTATTTTATTTTTATTCCTGACTATTAATGTGAATTATTCTGTGCTGCTTGAATTTTTTTATTATAAAAAAATGTCTTACAGTTTTGTTTTCTGGGACTCTTCTGTGTAAATTGTTAAAAAGTTGCAGGACTCATAAAATAATGCATTAATCATAAAATAAACATATTTCAGGTAAATAAAAATAGTGTGTGGTCCTGGACCCCGCTGGAGAACCACACTTCCTTTGTGTGTGCGTGACGGAGAGCTGTGGGAACACGCGTGTCGCTGTGGCTCCACAGGAAGCGAGGAGGAAGTGTGACTGGGCTGACTGGGGGGCGCTCAGCCATCGTGATGGGAGCTGTGGGAGCTCAGCGGAGGGACACTGGGAAACAGACAGCACCCACAGACAGATGGAGGGAGAGAGGAATCACTCACTCACTCACACACTCTCTGTCTCTCTCACACACACTAGAACAAGTACTTCAACCTGATGCTGACTTTATAATACATTTGCTGAATGATATTTAATGAGATCCATGAAGGTGAAAATGTTCCTCCTATCAGATAAAATGAGGTAGAACCTGTTAACCGGTGAGCTGTAGAGGTGTAGTCGGTGTTTGTGGAATGAAACACACCCTGTGTTTCAGGTGAAGTGTTTAGCAGAGGAGCAGTGACAAAGCTCCACCCCTCACCTGACTCACCTGAGACAAACAGTTTGTGATTCTTCTTCACTAAAGAGACACACAGACTGAAAGAGAGACGATCAGATTCTCCTTCAGACCAAACTAACAACTTCCTCTGAGTGAGTTCAGCTGCAGGAGAGAAAAGTGGAAAACTACAACACTGCTGCTTCAACCTGCTGACACTCCACACTGAATGTGAGTTTGACTAAAAACAGTGAAGTTAGTAGAGGAGGGAGGGGAGCCATGACTGATGTACTCTGTGTTTTCAGCTTCACTCAGAGACAACATGGCTTCCAGATTAGAGGAGGATCTCTGCTGTCCGGTCTGTCATGAAGTCTTTAGAGATCCTGTTGTTCTGTCATGTAGCCACAGCTTCTGTAAAGACTGTCTGAAGAGCTGGTGGAGAGAGAAACCAACTCAGGAGTGTCCAGTTTGTAAGAGAAGATCTTCAAGGTCAGATCCACCTGTTAGTCTGGTGTTAAAGAAACTGTGTGAGTCCTTCTTAGAGGAGAGAGATCAGAGAGCTTCAGAGACTCTCTGCAGTCTGCACTTTGAGAAACTCAAACTCTTCTGTCTGGACCATCAGCAGCCAGTGTGTGTCATCTGCAGAGATTCAGAAAAACACACCGACCACAGATTCAAACCCATCGATGAAGCTGCTCCACAACACAAGAAGATACTTCAGGAAACTCTGGAGCCCTTAAAGGAGAAGTTAAAGGTTTGTGAACAAGTTAAAGAGGAGTCTGATCAAACAGCAGAACTCATTAAGGTCCAGGCCCGACGCACAGAGAGGCAGATTAAGGATCAGTTTAAGAAGCTTCATCAGTTCCTAGAGGAGGAAGAGGAGGCCAGGATCTCTGCTCTGAGGGAGGAAGAGGAGCAGAAGAGTCAGATGATGAAGGAGAAGATGGAGGCTCTGAGCAGAGAGATAGCAGCTCTTTCAGACACAGTCAGAGCCACAGAGGACGAGCTGAGAGCTGAAGACGTCTCGTTCCTCAACAACTACAAGGCTGCAGTGGAAAGAGTCCAGCAGCGCCCCCTGCTGGAGGATCCACAGCTGCTCTCAGGAGCTCTGATAGACGAGGCCAAACACCTGGGCAACCTGACCTTCAACATCTGGAACAAGATGAAGGACATGGTCTCCTACAGTCCTGTGATTCTGGACCCAAACACTGCTGCTCCAAGACTCATCCTGTCTAAAGATCTGACCAGTGTGAGACGAGGAGAGAAACAGAAGCTTCCTGATAATCCAGAGAGGTTTGATAAACGCTGTTCTGTTCTGGGCTCTGAGGGATTTAACTCTGGGACTCACAGCTGGGATGTCGATGTAGGAGACAATACAAACTGGAGACTGGGTGTGTTAGCAGAGTCTGTCCAGAGGAAGGGACTTATACAGTCTGGATTATGGAGAATAGGGTTCAATAAAGATAAATACTCATCATGGTCACCACCAGCTCGACCCACTTATCTCTTCGTGCAGAAGAAGCCTCAGAGGATCAGAGTGAATCTGGACTGGAACAGAGGAAAGCTGTCGTTCTCTGATCCTGATACTAACACACACATACACACCTTCACACACACTTTCACTGAGAGGATGTTTCCATTCATTAACACTAGAGATAATCTGAAGATATCACCACTGAAGGTCTGTGTGTCGGTGGAACAGAACATATAGAGATGAAGAGAAAAGTCACTGAATTTAACCTGTTCAGCTGCACTCGTCCTCCTGCTGTCTCATTACTTAAAAGATGTGTTTATTATTATTTCACTTAGTTTATTATTTTCTTTTTGTTTTTAATTAGTTCAACAATTTGCTTTTCATTTCTATTGTCAACCTTTCTAAAAGTAAAAATGTTTCACTTAGTTTCTGAATGGTTCTTTTATTTGTTTTTATAAAGCGTTTCTTTTTAGATTGTTGTTCATTTTTAGATTATTTTGATTGATGTGTTTGGATCCATACAGACCAGGAGCCTGTCTCATTTAAAATTTTGTGGGACGTCACAATTACTAAAACGCACCTCGAGGAGCGAGGAGGCCTCCTGGAGGAGCTGTGAGCGAGGAAACATCAGTGCCTCCTTTGAGGAAGACTTTGTTTTTATATTGATTTTAGACGACATCCTATTCATTGCTATAATTGTGATCTGATGTTTACAACTGCTTCTGTCAAATTATTACATCAAGATCAACATTCTTTTGTATTCAGCACAAATTTACTGTGTTTCTTGTTATCATAAAGACAGACAGGACTGATTCTGTGTAGATATAATATATATTGTCAAGTACCATTGAGATCTCAGAAGAGCTGCCCTAAGTAAAAGGCATAAAGACTGGACTAAAAAGATCAGGCCAAAGAACACAGAACTTAAATAATTAAACAACGAGTATATCCTAAAAGTTGATTTTGCATTTATGTATTGTGACTTAATACGAAGTGATTTAATAACCAAAACGTAATTTGTAATATTGATTCTGTTGACTAAAAGCACTAAATGGTTGGAAACTGTTGAAATGCTTCCTCATACGACCGGCTCAGTAAGGACCAGGTTGTGTGCAAGAGTGAAATAATCAAGTTCCTCTTTGACTAATGAAGGAAGTGTGTGAATCTAAAGCAAATAATCAAATCATGAGCAACTGGGTGCGAGGATGTAAGGGAGGGGGGAACGGCACAACTGGACAATAACAAGAGAAGACTCGAGACATCGAGTTGGGATTTCTGCAGAGGACGCTGCCTGGCACTCAGCTGAGGACATCGTCCAGCTCGAGCATGGGAGGACTCTGTCTCTGCTCACGGCTCAGAGGAAACCGGTCGTGGGCAGGAATTGGCTGACGGAGGTTCTCATATCCCCCCTGCAGAAATCATAAGGATTGGAAGGATTCTGTTTTCTTTGACTTTGTACGGAATCTGGAGGATCGCAGACGGTACTTCTATTCCTGGCAGGAGGCGTCGGGTGTCCCGCCAAGACCCGGTCGGGTCAGTTCCCCCCCAACTACCACCAAAAGGACTCTTCCACCCAGCCTCGGCTCAGTGGGAAATTTATGTTATGATCAAGCTGTAATGTAATCAAATGAAGTAAACAATTGAGCTGTTGCTATGCCCCTGCTAATAATCCTGCAATAAATATCTAATCTGCATTTAAAGCAAGTAGTCCTGAGAGTTCATCATAGAGAAGTAGTGAAGTGTGTTCATGGCTGTAAAAAGCTAAGTAGTACTGTGTGCGTAACAACAATATAGTTCTGAACGGTTATTCTAGCTCCTAGTCCACTAAACAGACCCTTAGAGCTTAAATCCTAGCTATTAAAACCTATCCTGGCACCTTACCAAGAACCCAGTTTCATTAGAGGAAAGCTGCCATTAACTGACTGATAGCTGCATTCAGGCTGAGAGGGCCTCCTGCTGGAGTGGAGTTGTGAGTGGAAGCGGGGTCGACGTCAGGAGGGACGGCAGCGAGCAAAGCCAGGCGAGTTTCCTCGACCACCAGTTTAAACAGATCTCCAAACATAGAAGGAGATCCAGACACTTTGAATGGAGAGCTGGTTAATTAGATAGTCCTGTGAAAGGGGCTTATCTCCCGGATCTAACAATATATATCACTTAATCATATATTGTATCAACAACTGCATTGACTTTTAGTCAAAGGGAACAGGTGTAATGTTAACTTCCAGGGTCGGACTACAAAAATACGTCATCTGTGTATATATATATATATATAT
Organism: Ophiodon elongatus; assembly: GCA_016806645.1. Lineage (NCBI taxonomy): Eukaryota > Metazoa > Chordata > Actinopteri > Perciformes > Hexagrammidae > Ophiodon > Ophiodon elongatus. The sequence continues at coordinate 647,764 of JACSYO010001053.1, forward strand.
ATATATATGTATATATATATATATATATATACATATATACTGTATATATATACACAGAGTATATATATACATACTGTATATATACAGTATGTATATATATGTATACATACTGTATATATACACTGTATATATACATAGAAATGTATATATATATATATATATACACATATATAGACACGTGTATATATATATATATATATATACAGATATATATATACACACGTATGTATATATATATATAGACGTATAAGCGTCTATATATATATATGAGAGAGAGAGCTGCAGATGTAAGTTGTATAATTTGAGTATGCTTACACACACTGTATATGTATATACTGTATATATATATAATATATATATAGCTTCAGAGTTCGGACTACTAAAACACGTCATCTGCAGCTCTCTATATGGGGTCTTTGTCTTTGACAGCAGATAATAAACCTGCCACAGCATTTTGGGATTTTGTTAAAAAAAAGATTGAATCATCTTTTGGATAAATAGGTAATTCATAGACAAACATAAATTCAATATATTACAGTATAAAATGACAATTGTTTATTAAAGTATGTTAAACATGGTTTTAAACTTGTACTGTGTCAATGATTAATAATAAATTATATTTCATTATTCTGTCCTTGAATTATAAACATCTTTTTATTTTAAACGTGTAAAACTTTTAATTGGGATTTGTTTGTTGTTATTAGAGGATATATTCAGCTATGCTTAAATCATAAAGATATATTGCTGACAATATATACAGTTTATCCGAGTATGCTTACATAGGTTGTACTACTTGAGTATGCTTACATAGGTTGTATTACTTGAGTATGCTTACATAGGTTGTATTACTTGAGTATGCTTACATAAGTTGTATTACTTGAGTATGCGTTCGACACCATTGACCATCACATCCTATTACAGAGATTAGAACATTTGATTGGCATTAAAGGCACCGCACTAGGCTGGTTTAAGTCCTATTTATCGGATCGATCTCAATTTGTATATGTAAATGATTAATCCTCGATGACCACCAACGCCAGTCACGGAGTTCCACAAGGTTCTGTACTTGGACCAATCTTATTCACCTTATATATGCTTCCTTTGGGTAATATTATCAGAAAACACTCCATAGACTTTCATTGTTATGCTGATGATACTCAATTATATCTATCGATCAAGCCAGACGAAACCAACCAGCTTGTTAAACTTCAAGCATGTCTTAAAGATATAAAAACATGGATGACCTGCAACTTCCTGATGTTAAACTCAGACAAAACTGAAGTTATTTTACTAGGCCCAGAACACCTTCGGAATCAACTATCTAATGATATAGTTTCTCTAGATGGCATTGCCCTGGCATCCAGCACCACCGTAAAGAATCTCAGAGTTGTCTTTGATCAGGACTTGTCCTTTAACTCTCACGTAAAACAAATCTCAAGAACTGCATTTTTTCACCTACGTAACATTTCAAAAATTAGACACATCCTGTCTCAAAGCGATGCAGAAAAATTAGTTCATGTATTTGTTACTTCTAGACTGGACTACTGTAATTCCTTATTATCAGGCTGCTCTAATAAGTCTCTTAAATCTCTCCAGTTGATCCAGAATGTTGAAGCTCGTGTACTAACAAAAACTAAGAGAAGAGATCATATTACTCCTGTATTAGCTTCTCTTCACTGGCTCCCTGTAAAATCCAGAGTCAAATTTAAAATCCTTCTCCTCACCTACAAAGCCTTAATTGGTGAGGCACCATCATATCTTAAGGATCTCATAGTACCATATTACCCCACTAGAGAGCTGCGCTCACTGAATGCGGGGCTGCTTGTGGTTCCTAGAGTCTTAAAAAGTAGGATGGGAGCCAGAGCCTTCAGTTATCAAGCTCCTCTTCTATGGAACCAGCTTCCACTTTCAGTCCGGGGGCAGACACAGTGACCACATTTAAGAGTAGACTTAAGACTTTCCTCTTTGATAGCGCTTATAGTTAGGGCTGGCTCAGGTTTGCCCTGGTCCATTCTTTCCAGCCCCTTGATATGCTGCTATAGGCCTAGACTGCTGGGGGACATCTTAGGATACACTGAGCTCCTCTATCCTTTTCTCTCTCTCCTTCTGTATGAATTCATGTTCTATCAATGCACATTACTAACTCTACTTCTTCCCTCTGAGTCTTTGTGCTTTCTCGCCTCGCAGGTTTCCACGAATCGTGGTTGCATCTGGACCCTGGTCCTGCCTCCTGGTTCCTTCCGTGGACCTGCTGACGCACATTCTTTTCTATTTTACCTTCTGTATGAATTCATGCACCATAAATGCACATTACTAACTCTGCTCCATCCCCAAAGTCTTTGTGCCTTCTCGGGACAGAGGATGTCATTGTGTGCAGATTGTAAAGCCCTCTGAGGCAAATTTGTAATTTGTGATTTTGGGCTATACAAAAATAAATTGAATTGAATTGAATTGAATAAGTTGTATGACTTGAGTATGCTTACATAAGTTGTATTACTTGAGTATGCTTACAAGAGTTGTACTACTTGAGTATGCTTACATAAGTTGTACTACTTGAGTGTGCTTACATAGGTTGTACTACTTGAGTATGCTTACATAAGTTGTATAACTTGAGTATGCTTACATAAATTGTACTACTTGAGTATGCTTACATAGGTTGTACTACTTTTGGCAGTCGCCATCTTGGATTACGACGGTTGCCATCTTGGTTTTTTGCAACCAGTGAACAGGAAGTGACCATATTTGGACTGAGGAGTGACGTAGAGATGTCGTATACGGCTCTGAAAGTAACCTGTCAATCACCTTGTAGCCCTGCCCCTAAAGGATACCCTGCTTTATGGTCTGTTTACCTCTAAATGGACCATCATTTACGAACTTAACATCATGCTGTTTTGAAGACTTGAAACTAGAGATTGAGACCATAAACTCATGTTTATAATGTTTACTGAGGGAATAAATCAAGAGAGAAGTAGAGTCATTTTCTCATAGACTTCTATACAACAAGAGGATTCGTCCCCTGGTGGTCAGTAGAGAGAATGCAGCTTTAACACACGAAGATTTGACTTCTATACAACCAGAGGAGTCGCAACTTGATGGTCAGGAAGCAACCCGACAGCCACCAACTAAAGGACTGGCTTGAGGTTACTCGTCCCTTCACCCCAGAGAGACGCTACACCAGAAGTGACCTGGTCTGGGTGGATGAGAAAGTTCAGTGGGGTTGGGTTCTTAGTTCTGGGGGGTTTTAAAGGAGAGAGCTACACCTCTATCAAAGACAATGGGAATGGATATGAATAAAAGACAAATACAACTCTTTAACATGGTTTGAAACAAACAAAGTAAAAACTGAAAGACATAACAGTGAAAATTAATTTACTCTGGTCGTGTTTTCTTTGTGTTTTTTCGTGAAAGTTAAGTCGACTTAAAGACGTGATCTCAGAGCAGAGTGATGGATCTTATTGATCATATTCATCATCTGTTCCCTTTTAAGATGAAACACATCTGAGGGCTGACCGAGCTCCGCCTCTTACATGACATCAACTGAGATAAACAGGAACCAGTTTCTTACTGTTAAGTTCTCAGTGAGAAGAGACTCACCGACAGACAGACGGTAAGATTTACCTTCATTACAAAGCTGAGACGTCAACTGGGGACAGTTACAGGAGGGAGTACTACAGTACTGAAGTACTGAAGTACTTCAACCTGCTGCTGACTGAAAAGAAATCACTCAAAGACTCAAATTAAAGTAACTGAGGCAACTTTATGCAGCAGGGAAACAAGTGACTTCCTGTTTTAACGTGCAGTCTGCTGTGTTTTCAGCTTCACTCAGAGGCAAAATGGCTTCCAGATTAGAGGAGAATCTCTGCTGTCCTGTCTGTCATGAAGTCTTTAGAGATCCTGTTGTTCTGTCATGTAGCCACAGCGTCTGTAAAGACTGTCTGAAGAGCTTGTGGAGAGAGAAACCAACTCAGGAGTGTCCAGTTTGTAAGAGAAGATCTTCAAACGATGAACCACCTTGTTTCATGGCGTTAAAGAAACTGTGTGAGTCCTTCTTAGAGGAGAGAGGTCAGAGAGCTTCAGAGACTCTCTGCAGTCTGCACTCTGAGAAACTCAGACTCTTCTGTCTGGACCATCAGCAGCCAGTGTGTCTCGTCTGCAGAGATTCAGAAAAACACACCGACCACAGATTCAGACCCATCGATGAAACTGCTCCACAACACAAGAAGATACTTCAGGAAACTCTGGAGCCCTTAAAGGAGAAGTTAAAGGTTTTTGAACAAGTTAAAGTGAAGTTTGATCAAACAGCAGAACACATGAAGGTCCAGGCCCGACGCACAGAGAGGCAGATTAAGGATCAGTTTAAGAAGCTTCACCAGTTTCTAGAAGAGGAAGAGGAGGCCAGGATCTCTGCTCTGAGGGAGGAAGAGGAGCAGAAGAGTCAGATGATGAAGGAGAAGATGGAGGCTCTGAGCAGAGAGATAGCAGCTCTTTCAGACACAGTCAGAGCCACAGAGGACGAGCTGAGAGCTGAAGACGTCTCATTCCTCAGCAACTACAAGGCTGCAGTGGAAAGAGTCCAGCAGCAGCCCCTGCTGGAGGATCCACAACTGCTCTCAGGAGCTCTGATAGACGAGGCCAAACACCTGGGCAACCTGACCTTCAACATCTGGAACAAGATGAAGGACATGGTCTCCTACAGTCCTGTGATTCTGGACCCAAACACTGCTCATCCAAGACTCATCCTGTCTGAAGATCTGACCAGTGTGAGACATGGAGAGGAACAGAAGCTTCCTGATAATCCAGAGAGGTTTGATTATCACTGGTCTCTTCTGGGCTCTGAGGGATTTAACTCTGGGACTCACAGCTGGGATGTCGAGGTAGGAGACAGTAGAGTCTGGTTTCTGGGTCTGTTAGCAGAGTCTGTCAAGAGGAAGGGAGGCATACCATCTAGAATATGGAGAATAGGGTTGTATGAAGGTAAATACTTAGCATTGTCACCACCAGCTCCACACACTGATCTTGTCATGCAGAAGAAGCCTCAGAGGATCAGAGTGAATCTGGACTGGAACAGAGGAAAGCTGTCGTTCTCTGATCTTGATACTAACACACACATACACACCTTCACATACATTTTCACTGAGAGGATGTTTCCATACATTGACACTTCGGACAGAGTGAAGATACCCCCACTGAAGGTCTGTGTGTCAGTGGAACAGAACATATAGAGATGAAGAGAAAAGTCACTGAATTTAACCTGTTCAGCTGCACTCGTCCTCCTGCTGTCTCATTACTTAAAAGATGTGTTTATTATTATTTCACTTAGTTTATTATTTTATTTTTGTTTTTAATTCGTTCAACAATTTGCTTTTTATTTCTATTGTCAACCTTTCTATAAGTAAAAATGTTTCACTTAGTTTCTGAATAGTTCTTTTATTTGTTTTTGGAAAGCGTTTCTTTTTAGATTGTTGTTAATTTTTAGATTATTTTGATTCATGTGTTTGGATCCATAAAGACCAGGAGCTAACCGTTCCGTAACCACGTTCCTAAAGGACATTAAATCTTGATATTACTTTGTTTTTATATTGATTTTAGACGACATCCTATTTACTGCATTTAGCACAAACTTACTGTATTTCTTGTTGTCATAGAGACAGACAGGACTATGTTTGTGTGTATATATATATATATATATATATATATATATATATATATATATATATATATAGTTTCAGGGGTCGGACTATAATAATAGATCAGCTGTAACTCTTTATATGCCGTCTTTGTCTTTGACAGCAGAATTTTGGATTTTGTTAAAAAAAAATTAGGTAATTCATAGAGAAACAAAGTAATTATATTTGTGTAAAATGATGACATTTGCTTATTAAAGTATGTTAAACATGGTTTTAAACTTACACACTGTCAATGACTAATAATGATAGAAATGTATTTCTTTATTCTGTCTTTGAATTGTATACATCTTTTTAAAAATAAACGTGTAAAACTTTTCATTGGTATTTGTTTGTTATTGTTAAAGGACAATATTTGTCTTCTTTTCATATTTCATCTAATTTATTTGTCTCCTGCTTCGATGTTCAACTCATATTTGTAAATAATAAAAATACAAATAAGCGACAGAAGCAGCCAACACACAGCTCAGGAACGACAATATTCATATTATAACTACTATTGTTTACAGTTGAGTAAATAAATAAATAAATCAAGCAGGTAACTTCAGTAACAATGAGAGCGGACATGTTGGATTCTTCAAGTCTCTGCATGTTGAGCTTCAGCTTCGTCTTTGATGTTACATTAAAACACGCTGAACACACTCCTGCATGTGCCCTTACTAAAACCGCACGCACGCACGCACATACACACAACAATATACACACAAACACACACACACCCGAACACGAACACACACACACAGTCCACAGCTTCCTCCTGCAGGAAAAAAACACAGACAGAGAGATTAGGATGGAGGAGGAAACCGCTTGGTTCATAGAGTCAGACACGTTAGCTAGTTAGCCTGTTAGTTTGTTAGCCTGTTAGCTTGTTAGCCTGTGGATATTATTGCAGACTTTGTTGAGACTCGTTTGACAGTTTGGTTGACAGACGTTCACACATACAGACACACAGTAGTATTCAGTCTCTTGCCTCTCAAGAAGCTGTGTGTGTGTGTGTGTGTGTGTGTGTGTGTGTGTGTGTGTGTGTGTGTGTGTGTGTGTGTGTGTGTGAGAATGGGAAGAAATAAGTCTCATCATCACAGGTGAATACAATTTGAAGTTTATTTTTTGTTGCTTATTATGTTCATGTACAATTATCCAGATGATGTGAACTTGAACTCGAGTGATGATTTGAACAGCAGGTGTGTGTTCTGATGTGTGTCCATGTGTTTTAAAAGAATGTTGAAGGTATTAGCAGTCTATGGAAGAACATTTAACCCTCGGGTTGTCCTCATCCCGCGTATCCCTCCCTTTGAATTCGGGTCACTCTGACCCGCATACATATGTGTATACCCTCCCGCCCCCCTTAGCACGCACATGCAGGACAGTATTGGAGTGCACAGCCTTTGCAGATGTATGTCTTACACCTGTAGCACACAGTGTGTGTTTTAGAGTCCTTCTTTGGTGGCAGATCAGAGACCTCTTCTGCTTACTTGCCACGGGTGCCACGGCGGCTACGGGCGGCTGGGGTAGTTGGGTCGGATGGGGCGGCTGGATCCTCGGGTTGATCACGCGATCTAGCCCTCTGCGCAGGTTTCACAACCGCCGCGGACGCTTCTGTGTGGGGGACATGACCCCTTCTTTCCATGAATGGAGTCACAAGCACCTTTCCCAGCTGCTCGAGGAACACCCTCCTCTTGTTCCGCTGACGAGGCATCCAGTCGGGGTTGATCTCTCTCCATATCACGAAGGCGTTGTAGGCGGAAACGTCAAGGATGTTGTGGAAGCCAACCAGGGCCAGCGTGCGGTCATCCGTCTGCAGCTGTACGTTCAGATCACCTTGTCTAGGTTGTTCACGCCTCCCTTGTTGGAGTTGTAGTCTAGGATGATGAGCGGCTTCCTGTCCCCACGACTGCTAATGTCAACTTCTGTGTGCCGTATCAGGAGTACCACATTCCTGTTTTTCTTCAGGAGGTAGGACACCAGAGTGGTGGTGGGCGTGAAGGCAAACTTTGACGAGTAGACCTCTCTGTCCTTTGCCGCGAGCAGTGCCGGTGGCAGCTTGGGCTTGTTCTTTCGCACCGTGCCCACTGGTCAGAGTGACCCGAGAACATTAGGAGGGATATGCAGGTCAGAGTGAGCCGAGGAGAGCAGGAGGCTTGTGACGATGTATACACACATATGCACGCGGGTCAGAATCGCCCCAGGACAGCGGGAGGGATATATAGATGTATAAAAATATTGTATATACACTCTCTCTCTCTCACTCACACACTCTCTCTCTCTCACACACTCACACTCACACACACACACACACACACACACACACACACACACACACACACACGAGGGGCAGAGTGACCTGAGGTCAGCGGGAGGCTTGGGGATGTATATACAGCTTCAGAGTGACCCGAGTTCAGCGGGAGGCTTGGGGATGTATATACAGCTTCAGAGTGACCCGAGGACAGCGGGAGGCTTGGGGATACATAAGCGGGTCAGAGTAACCCCAGGACAGCGGGAGGGATATATAGATATATTCAATTCAATTAATTCTGTATAGCCCAAACTCACAACTTACAAAGTTGACTCAGAGGGCTGAAAATAACATAGAGATGTACACACACATATGCACGCGGGGTGATTTAGAACTGAAAATTTCTCTTTACGCGGATGATTTGCTGCTGTATGTCTCCGACCCATCTCTATCTCTATTCTAGACATCCTGAATCAGTTTGGGAAAATATCAGGATACAAGCTAAATTTGCAAAAAAGTGAACTTTTCCCTCTAAACTCTGAAGCAGAGGCACTTCCTTCCGGCCTTTTCCCCTTTAAGGTGGCCCGGGATGGCATTAAGCACTTGGGGATTGAGATCACGCGCTCCTTCCACTCTACTTTTAAAAATAACTATATTACCCTTTTGAATAAATGCAAACAGGATATGACTCGCTGGGCCTCGTTACCATTATCATTAGTGGGTCGTGTTAACCTAGTTAAAATGATAGTATTACCCAAATTTTTATATCTCTTTCAAAATATTCCTATCCTGATTAAAAAATATTTTTTTAATAATCTTGATAAAAATATAATTTCTTTCATATGGGGGACCAAACCTAGTCGGATCAGCAAGACTCAACTCCAAAGCCCAAAGCGCGCAGGAGGCTTAGCTTTACCCAATTTTCTCTTTTACTATTGGGCATGCAATATCCAGAAGCTACTTCACTGGTTTGAAGAGAGGCCAATTGTAGGAAAGGCGGACTGGGTACAAATAGAATTCTCCTACTGCCGGCACCACCTCGGCTCAGTGGTCTGTGCAGCCCTGCCTCTTCTTAGCAATAACTTGAGTACAAACATAATAGCAAATCACACAATAAGAATATGGGCTCAGTTTAGGAGACATTTTGGGCTGCAAAGAGCCTCCACCCGCTCCCCCATCAAATTTAATCATATGTTTATTCCCTCTTGTACAGCTAACGCATTTACTCTATGGTTTGATAAAAGGGTCAGATCAATCCATAATTTATACATAGAATACACGTTTGCTTCATTCTCCCAATTATCACAAATCTATGATCTACCAAGGAACAATTTTTTCCGCTACTTGCAGATCAGGAGCTTTGTACGAAACACTTTCGACTCATTTCCGAACAAGCCCATGAAATCTCATGTTGCCAGCCTCCTAGAACTGAACCCGAACAGTAGAGGATTGATATCCCAAACTTACAAGCTCATTAACGATATCAAGCCACAGTCCTTGGAAAATTTAAGAATGGCCTTGGACTCAGATCTTGGAGTGATTATAACAAATGACCAATGGGACTCTATTTTAGACTTGATATATACATCATCTACATCCGCTAAACACAACTTAATACCGCTAAAAGTGCTACACAGGGCTCACTACACTAATGCTAGATTGGCAAAAATGTACCCTAACTCTGATCCGTTATGTCCTCGATGTAAAGGCCAGCCAGCAGACTTGTTACACATGTTCTGGCTTTGCCCGAAACTTTCCACCTATTGGATAAGTATTTTTAAAGCTTAAAGTGTGATGTTTGCAGTTCAATTTGACCCGGACCCAATCTGTGCACTCTTTGGCTTAATACCAGAGGAATTCCGTGCCCGTTTACCAAATAAAGCCAATGTGGTCGTAGCCTTCACAACACTCCTTGCTCGACGTTTGATCCTTCTGAGATGGAAGCAACGGGCCCCCCCATCGTTGTCCCACTGGGTCAAAGATGTCATGTATTTCTTGACACTTGAAAAAATTAAATATACTCTCAGAGTGTCCTCCCAAACCTTTAGTAAAGTATGGAGACCTTTTCTAAACTCCTACGACTCCTTACAAGAGCCTCTCGACAAAGACTAATGTGGATCCCCTAGCCGCAACAGTGAGCAGCAGCCCCCTCCCCCTCTTTTTTTTTTTAATATATATTCTTTTCTTCTCTTTAGCTATTAATCATTTTCTTTTTTACATGTGACTTCTCACTCTATTTTTATTTTCCAAATTGCTTTACTTTGCCTGATCGATTAATGCAATTATTTGATATTATGTCTACATCTCCATCACCTGAATGTACCTGAATTTACCTGAATGTATAAGTTCCATAGCCTGTAACCCTACATTGGGTGGGTTGGGTGGGTAGGGTGGGTAGGGTCGGGAATGAGGTTTTAAATTTCAATTCGTAATTGCCCTCAGACATGTGTGAATCCTCTTCCCTGGTGGGATAAAAACTGTGAAAATCAATAAAACATATTTACAAAAAAATTAAAATTGGCATCCTTTGTCCCTTCTGTGCTCGGATTATAAAATCCTGTCCAAAGCACTGGCAAACCGCCTGAGGGAGGTGCTCGACCAAGTGGTCCACCAGGACCAGACCTACTGTGTGCCTGGTAGGTCCATTCTGGACAATGTGTCCTTAATTCAGGATATTCTGGACAGCTCTGGTTCTTTGGGCATTAAAACTGGTCTCATTTCTCTAAACCAGGAAAAGGCTTTTGACCGGGATGAGCACCTTTACCTCTGGAAGACTCTGGAGAGTTTTGACCTCAGCCCAGGTCTCATAGCCATGATCAAGGTGTTGTACCAGGACATTGAGAGTGTACTAAAGATTAATGGAGGTCTCAGTGCTCCTTTTGGAGTGCACAGACGGGTGAGACAGGGCTGCTCTCTCTCAGTGATGTTTTATGCACTTTGAGCCCATGTTATGTAAAATCAGAGAAAATATTGAAGGGCTGGTTTTAAAAGTTTTATTTTATCAGCTTGCGCTGATGACGTTGTTTTTATTAAAAAACAAGAATAGATCGGTAAACTGGCGACTATAGTTGAAGACTTCGGCACTATTTCAGCTGTAAAAGTTAGCCGGTCTGGGTGGATGAGAAAGTTCAGTGGGGTTGGGTTCTTAGCTCTGGGAGGTTTTAAGGGAGAGAGCAACACCTCTATCAAAGTCAACATGAATGTATATGAATAAAAGACAAATAAAACTCGTTAACATGGTTTAAAATAAACAAAGTAAAAACTGACAGAAAACTAATTTACTCTCGTCGTGTTTTCTTCGTGTTCTTTTCTGTGAAAGTTAAGTTGACTTAAAGACGTGATCTCAGAGCAGAGTGATGGATCTTATTCATCATATTTATCATCTGTTCCATTTTGAGATGAAACACAGCTGACGGCTGACAGAGCTCCACCTCTTACATGACATAATCTGAGATAAACAGGAAACAGTTTGTTACTGTTCATTTCTAAGTGAGAAGAGACTCACCGACAGACATACGGTAAGATTTACCTTCATTACAAAGCTGAAACTTCAACTGAGGACAGTTACAGGAGGGAGTACTATAGTACTATAGTACTGAAGTACTGAAGTACTTCAACCTGCTGCTGACTGAAAACAAATCCCTCAAAGACTCAAATGAAAGTAACTGAGGCAACTTTATGCAGCAGGGAAACAAGTGACTTCCTGTTTTAACGTGCTGTCTGCTGTGTTTTCAGCTTCATTCAGAGACAACATGGCTTCCAGATCAGAGGAGGATCTCTGCTGTCCGGTCTGTCATGAAGTCTTTAGAGATCCTGTTGTTCTGTCATGTAGCCACAGCTTCTGTAAAGACTGTCTGAAGAGATGGTGGAGAGAGAAACCAACTCACGAGTGTCTAGTTTGTGAGAGAAGATTGTCAAAGGAAAAAACACTTAATTTCGTGGCGTTAAAGAACCTGTGTGAGTCCTTCTTAGAGGAGGGAGATCAGAGAGCTTCAGAGACTCTCTGCAGTCTGCACTCTGAGAAACTCAGACTCTTCTGTCTGGACCATCAGCAGCCAGTGTGTCTCCTCTGCAGAGATTCAGAAAAACACACCGAACACAGAATCAAACCCATCGATGAAGCTGCTCGAAAACACAAGAAGAAACTTCAGGAAACTCTGGAGCCCTTAAAGGAGAAGTTAAAGGTTTGTGAACAAGTTAAAGTGAAGTCTGATCAAACAGCAGAACTCATTAAGGTCCAGGCCCGACGCACAGAGAGGCAGATTAAGGATCAGTTTAAGAAGCTTCACCAGTTTCTAGAGGAGGAAGAGGAGGCCAGGATCTCTGCTCTGAGGGAGGAAGAGGAGCAGAAGAGTCAGATGATGAAGGAGAAGATGGAGGCTCTGAGCAGAGAGATAGCAGCTCTTTCAGACACAGTCAGAGCCACAGAGGACGAGCTGAGAGCTGAAGACGTCTCATTCCTCAACAACTACAAGGCTGCAGTGGAAAGAGTCCAGCAGCGCCCCCTGCTGGAGGATCCACAGCTGCTCTCAGGAGCTCTGATAGACGAGGCCAAACACCTGGGCTACCTGACCTTCAACATCTGGAACAAGATGAAGGACATGGTCTCCTACACTCCTCTAATTCTGGACCCAAACACTGCTCATCCAGACCTCATCCTGTCTGAAGATCTGACCAGTGTGAGATGTGGAGAGAAACAGAAGCTTCCTAATAATCCAGAGAGGTTTTATTATCACTGTTCTGTTCTGGGTTCTGAGGAATTTAACTCTGGGACTCACAGCTGGGATGTCGAGGTAGGAGACAATAGAGTCTGGTCAGTGGGTGTGTTAGCAGAGTCTGTCAAGAGGAAGGGATACGTAGAGTCTGGATTATGGAGAATAGGGTTCTATGAAGGTAAATACTCATCACGGTCACCATCAGCTCCACCCACTGATCTCGTGGTGCAGAAGAAGCCTCAGAGGATCAGAGTGAATCTGGACTGGAACAGAGGAAAGTTGTCTTTCTCTGATTCTGATACTAACACACACATACACACCTTCACACACACTTTCACTGAGAGGATGTTTCCATACATTAACACTAGAGATAATCTGAAGATATCACCACTGAAGGTCTGTGTGTCAGTGGAACAGAACATATAGAGATGAAGAGAAAAGTCACTGAATTTAACCTGTTCAGCTGCACTCGTCCTCCTGCTGTCTCATTACTTAAAAGATGTGTTTATTATTATTTCACTTAGTTTATTATTTTGTTTTTGTTTTTAATTCGTTCAACAATTTGCTTTTCATTTCTATTGTCAACCTTTCTATAAGTAAAAATGTTTCACTTAGTTTCTGAATAGTTCTTTTATTTGTTTTTGTAAAGCGTTTCTTTTTAGATTGTTGTTAATTTTTAGATTATTTTGATTCATGTGTTTGGATCCATAAAGACCAGGAGCTAACCGTTCCGTAACCACGTTCCTAAAGGACATTAAATCTTGATATTACTTTGTTTTTTTATTGATTTTAGACGACATCCTATTTACTGCATTTAGCACAAACTTACTGTATTTCTTGTTGTCATAGAGACAGACAGGACTGTGTTTGTGTGTGTGTGTATATATATATATATATATATATATACACACACACACATTTATTGTTTCAGGGGTCGGACTATAAAAATACATCATCTATATGCCGTATTTGTCTTTGACAGGCAGAATTTTGGATTTTGTTAAAATTGGCTAATTAGGTAATTCATAGAGAAACAAAGTAATTATATTAGTGTAAAATTATGACATTTGCTTATTAAAGTATGTTAAACATGGTTTTAAACTTACACACTGTCAATGACTAATAATGATAGAAATATATTTCTTTATTCTGTCTTTGAATTGTATACATCTTTTTAAAAATAAACGTGTAAAACTTTTCATTGGTATTTGTTGTTATTAGAGGACAGTATTTGTCTTCTTTTCATATTTCATCTAATTTATTTGTCTCCTGCTTCGATGTTCAACTCATATTTGTAAATAATAAAAATACAAATAAGCGACAGAAGCAGCCAACACACAGCTCGGGAACGACAATATTCATATTATAACTACTATTGTTTACAGTTGAGTAAATAAATAAATAAGCAGGTAGTCAACTCCAGTAACAATGAGAGCGGACATGTTGGATTCTTCAAGTCTCTGCATGTTCAGCTTCAGCTTCATCTTTGATGTTACATTAAAACACACTCCTGCATGTGCCCTTATTAAAACCACACACACACACACACACACACACACACACACACACACACACACACACACACACACACACACACTTCTTCCTGCAGGAACACACACTTAGGAGATTAGGGCGGAGGAGGAAACAGCTTGGTTCATGTGCCAGAGTTAGACATGTTAGCTAGTTAGCCTGTTAGCCTGTTAGTTTGTTAGCCTGTTAGCTTGTTAGCCTGTTAGCTTGTTAGCCTGTGGATATTATTGCAGACTTTGTTGAGACTCGTTTGACAGTTTGGTTGACAGACGTTCACACATACAGACACACAGTAGTATTCAGTCTCTTGCCTTGTGTGTGTGTGTGTGTGTGTGTGTGTGTGTGTGTGTGTGTGTGTGTGTGTGTGTGTGTGTGTGTGTGTGTGTGTGTGTGTGTGTGCAGTCTGCAGGTGTTGACTGATGACGTCACTCTGACTTCATCTTTCAAAGTTAAAAACAGACCGAACATGTGATCGCTTCCTGGTCTCAGCTTTTGAAGACTGAGTGACATCTGCTGAGTGTTGTTGTTCTCTGTGTGTGCGTGCGAGCGTGCGTGTGTTTTAATGGGAAGAAATAAGTCTCATTGTCACAGGTGAATTTGATGTTTATTTTTGATGATTTTTTTTTTTTATGATGATCGATGATTTGTTTTATTTTTGTTGATTATGTTCATGTACAATTATCCGGATGATGTGAACTTGAACTCGAGTGATGATTTGAACATCAGATGTGTGTTCTGATGTGTGTCCATGTGTTTTAAAAGAATGTTGAAGGTATTAGCAGTCTATGGAAGAACATTTAAGTTACTTTTAAGTATTCTATATTGTTGTCAAGATATTATGGACTTCATAATCATCCACCCATCCATTCAGTGTCCTGCGCTTCTCCGAGGCCGGGTCGCATCGCAGCAGGCTGAGCCGGGTATTCCAGACGTCCGTCTCCCCAGCAACGCTTTCCAGCTCTTCTCGGGGAACCGAGGCCAGACGAGATATAAAGTCCCTCCAGCGTGTTCTGGGTCCACCACGGGGCCTCGTACCAGTTGGACCAGAGTTTGGTACCAAGTACACTTGTGAACCTCCCTGTGCTCGAACATGGCGTTTGAGGCGAATCCATGACATTATGTAGTGGACACTATGTAGTGGACACTATGTAATTATGTAGTGGACACTATGTAGTGGAGATTATGTAGTGGACACTATGTAGTGGACACTATGTAGTGGAGATTATGTAGTGGACACTATGTAGTGGACACTATGTAGTGGAGATTATGTTGTGGACACTATGTAATTATGTAGTGGACACTATGTAGTGGAGATTATGTAGTGGACACTATGTAGTGGACACTATGTAGTGGAGATTATGTAGTGGACACTATGTAGTGGACACTATGTAGTGGAGATTATGTAGTGGACACTATGTATTATGTAGTGGACACTATGTAGTGGAGATTATGTAGTGGACACTATGTAGTGGACACTATGTAGTGGAGATTATGTAGTGGACACTATGTAGTGGACACTATGTAGTGGAGATTATGTTGTGGACACTATGTAATTATGTAGTGGACACTATGTAGTGGAGATTATGTAGTGGACACTATGTAGTGGACACTATGTAGTGGAGATTATGTAGTGGACACTATGTAGTGGACACTATGTAGTGGAGATTATGTTGTGGACACTATGTAATTATGTAGTGGACACTATGTAGTGGACATTATGTAGTGGACACTATGTAGTGGACACTATGTAGTGGAGTTGGTGCATTATGTAGTGGACACTATGTAGTGGACACTATGTAGTGGAGATTATGTTGTGGACACTATGTAATTATGTAGTGGACACTATCTAGTGGACACTATGTAGTGGACATTATGTAGTGGTCATTATACTGTGGACACTATGTAGTGGACATTATGTTGTGGTCACTATGTACTTGTGTGGACACTATGTAGTGGACATTATGTTGTGGTCACAATACTGTGGACACTATGTAGTGGACATTATGTAGTGTTATGTAGTGGACATTATGTAGTGTTATGTAGTGGACATTATGTAGTGGACATTATGTAGTGTTATGTAGTGGACATTATGTAGTGGACATTATGTAGTGGACATTATGTAGTGTTATGTAGTGGACATTATGTAGTGGACATTATGTAGTGGACACGATGTAGTGATTGTAAATACATAAATAATGAATAAATTACCGACCTAATCTTGAAAAATGCTTCATAAATAAAAATTATTATTATTATTATTATTATTAAGAGAAGAGCATAAATAACTTTAGTAAATGTGTATGAAGTTGTGATTGAAGTCTTTCCTCTAATCACACCAGGAGAAACTGTTGTGTAAGAACAGTTCAGTTCACGGCAGGTAACTCTCAGGTTACGTGTGTGTGTGTGTGTGTGTGTGTGTGTGTAAACAGTCATCAGTGTGTGTTGTGTGATGAGAGGCTGACAGGAAGGGTGTGTGTCGCTGATGTCTTTCATCTGGAAACACGGGATTTAGGAAGAGGAAACTGCAAACACTCATTTCTCTCCGTCGATGCTCTTTGATGTTTCTCAACCGACTGTTGCAACAAATATGACTCCGAAGAAGACTTACACTCAAAACCTGAGGCCGAAAATGGGGAGAACAACGTAAACGGGAGAAAAACGTAAATGGGGAGAACAACGTAAACAACAACGTAAATGGGGTGAACAACGTAAACGGGAGAACAACGTAAACGGGGAGCTTGCGTCGTTGTTTCTTAATAAACAAAATCGGTGATCGGGTTCCTCTACTTTCCTGATGTTCCATCACTCTAATGTTTCCGACTCACGAGAAACGACGCGGCGTGTTCGGTCCTGTCTCGCTGCCCGGCGTCCCGTCACACACACCTGGGAGGGGGCGGAGCTTCAGCGAGTAAAGCCAGGTAAAGCTTCGGCGTTTCATCCTGCTGCCTCAGACGGGAGGAAACACCGCGGCAGCATCTGAAGGTGAGACAAAGACAACACAGCATCTCATTACACTTTATCATGTTTCATATTATATAGAATATATATATATAGAATATAGAATATATATATATATATATATATATATATATATATATATATATATATTCTATATATATATTTAATTAATTCAACAATCAATCCTTGTACTTTATTGTATCTTGTATACTGTATTTCCATTTTCTGCTACTTTATACTTCTACTCCACTAAATCTCAAAGGGAAATATTGTACTTATTTTTTTTAACTCCACTACATTTATCTAACAGCTTTAGTTACTTTGAACATTTGTACTGTTAATACAAAAAATATATCAACTAATAAATGATGCATTATGTATTTTTAAAATACCAGTAGTATAACGTCATTAAAATGAGCTACACTTTTACCAGCTGGACCATTAAAGTGATCAACATTAATGCTTCAATAATTATAATCAATTGTTATATATTATTCTGAAATGGGACATTCTG
Organism: Ophiodon elongatus; assembly: GCA_016806645.1. Classification (NCBI taxonomy): domain Eukaryota; kingdom Metazoa; phylum Chordata; class Actinopteri; order Perciformes; family Hexagrammidae; genus Ophiodon; species Ophiodon elongatus. The sequence continues at coordinate 665,398 of JACSYO010001053.1, forward strand.
CATGATCTACTTTTAAAATTTCAAAAGCAGGACTTTTACTTGTAATGAAGTATTTCTACACTGTGTTATAAGTACTTTTAAGTGAACAGCTGTTTTAATTTGTGAATAAATAACTAAATAAGTTAAAGTTTTGTTTCGATAATGCAAACTCAAGGTCCACAGACTAGCTTTTCCCGCAGCTTTCAACCACATCTCTCAGTCTTCCTCCGCGGTGTCGTTATCAGAACACTAACCGAGGGTTCCTGTCTGCCAACTGTATGAAGCCAGTTTATACTCGGACATAGGAGCTTGTTGTTGTTGTTGTTGTTGTTGTTAGCTGATGAGCTACGACAGCTTCCTCCATTTGAAACAGCTGATCGTAAAACACACCTCATTGAAAATCTAAAACAAGCTGCGATGTATTCAGGCAATCGGCTTAAAGTTGTTTTATAAAAGACATTTTATACAATCTTGCCACAAAAAAAACCTACATGAAACTCCCCTCAAGGTGTCTGCCAGCGTAGCAGCGATGTACTCCGTTAGCCGTTAGCCATTAGCCGTTAGCCAAACACACGGTCCAAAACAGGAAGTGAACAAACGTGTTTCTGCCCCCCTGTTACCCTTAACAGCCCCTGGCCGGTAAGGGGTCGCTAGTGATAACACAGCTGAGTGCATCGCCGACCCCCCACCGGCCGTTCGGAGTAGCGAGTGAGTGAGGAGTCAGCCGTCGGTATAAAACGGGCAACAAAAGGTGTTTTGAGAAAGTGTGAGTCACCGCGACCGTGAGAGCTCCTCAAGCACGCAGCCATAACTGGGCTCCCAAAACATTATGCAGTTTGCTGCAGCAGGATTAGAGATGAGCCGCGGACAGACGCAGAGGTGCACGCGACCGGTCGTGTGATCCTCCTGGCTGAGATCATTAAATTCCAGTTGGCACTTTTTTTTTTTTTGAGAACGCAGAGAGAGCGAAGACCAGTTTGAGCTTCAATTAACAGACGTCGCACGACTCTTCAGGAAGAGACTTTTATTTTGGAAAAAAAAAAAGCTTTCATTTTGAAATTCACCAGGGCCATCCATGCACTCTCTCGCAGACTTTTAACAAAATTAAAATCGTGAATCGTTCAACAGTAAAAAAAAAAAAAAAAATGAGAAGGCCAACAGGACGTAACAGGATGTTAAATCTGTTTTCCAGTCCAGAAAAGTGACCCTCGATCATTACTGAACCACAACGGTAAAACTGGGCTCTAAATATTCACTCAGTCGGGTTTTTTCTTCGGAGGTTCAAACTGTGAATCTGTTCAGCTGAGATTCAAATGAGCGTCAGGAAACACTTGACTTTCAAACAGGAAGCTGTTGCTAATTAAAGCTGCACACATTTTGATGTTTCTTCCACCCGTGACGGGGGATTATCTTATTCTTTGTCTCCTTCAGTTGAAAAGCGTTTTGTTCTCTGTGGATTAAAATAAATAACATTAGTCAGGAAGATTTACTACAAGCTGAAAGCACCAGCAGCCATTCAGCGTGTTTCAGGCTGTTTCTCTCACGTCTGTTTGTCTCTGCAGGTCAACAGGATGAAGCTTCACTGAGGCCTGAGGAGCGTTTACTGGTCTGTTTACTGGTCTGAGGTGTGTTTACTGGTCTGAGGAGCGTTTACTGGTCTGTTTACTGGTCTGAGGTGTGTTTACTGGTCTGTTTCTGGTCTGTGGTGTGTTTACTGGTCTGAGGAGTGTTTACTGGTCTGTTTCTGGTCTGTGGTGTGTTTACTGGTCTGAGGAGTGTTTACTGGTCTGTTTACTGGTCTGAGGTGTGTTTACTGGTCTGAGGTGTGTTTACTGGTCTGTTTACTGGTCTGAGGTGTGTTTACTGGTCTGTTTCTGGTCTGTGGTGTGTTTACTGGTCTGAGGAGTGTTTACTGGTCTGTTTACTGGTCTGTGGTGTGTTTACTGGTCTGAGGTGTGTTTACTGGTCTGTTTACTGGTCTGAGGTGTGTTTACTGGTCTGAGGTGTGTTTACTGGTCTGTTTACTGGTCTGTGGTGTGTTTACTGGTCTGAGGTGTGTTTACTGGTCTGTTTACTGGTCTGAGGTGTGTTTACTGGTCTGAGGTGTGTTTACTGGTCTGTTTACTGGTCTGTGGTGTGTTTACTGGTCTGAGGTGTGTTTACTGGTCTGTTTACTGGTCTGAGGTGTGTTTACTGGTCTGAGGGTGTTTACTGGTCTGTTTACTGGTCTGAGGTGTGTTTACTGGTCTGAGGTGTGTTTACTGGTGTGTTTACTGGTCTGAGGTGTGTTTACTGGTCTGAGGTGGGTTTACTGGTCTGAGGTGGGTTTACTGGTCTGTTTACTGGTCTGAGGTGTGTTTACTGGTCTGAGGAGCGTTTACTGGTCTGAGGTGTGTTTACTGGTCTGAGGTGTGTTTACTGGTGTGTTTACAGGTCTGAGGTGTGTTTACAGGTCTGAGGAGTGTTTACTGGTCTGAGGTGTGTTTACTGGTGTGTTTACAGGTCTGCGGTGTGTTTACAGGTCTGAGGTGTGTTTACTGGTGTGTTTACTGGTCTGAGGTGTGTTTACTGGTGTGTTTACTGGTCTGAGGTGTGTTTACTGGTGTGTTTACTGGTGTGTTTACAGGTCTGAGGTGTGTTTACTGGTGTGTTTACAGGTCTGAGGTGTGTTTACTGGTCTGCGGTGTGTTTATAGGTGTGTTTAACAGGTCACATGATGAGCTCCACCTTCTCTCCGTCGTCTTACCTGAGCTTCAGCATGTCTCCCCCTGCTGGTCACCGTGAGGATCGCGGCGTCTCTCAGCACTCTCTGTCCGGCTCCGTCCCCTTCCTCCTCTACCCCTCCGGCATGGACCCCCTGAGGGGCCCCGGCCCCGGGCTCCTGCCCTACCTGGCCCCCTTCCACCACCACGGACACTTCAGCGTCTACGAGTGCCCCTTCGAGCCGGCGTTCATCCAGAAGCGCAACGAGCGCGAGCGGCAGAGGGTGAGGTGCGTGAACCAGGGCTACGCCAAACTGAGGGACCACCTGCCGGGTCAGAGCGCCGACAAGCGCCTCAGCAAGGTGGAGACGCTGAGAGCCGCCATCAGGTACATCAAATACCTGCAGGGCCTGGTGGAGCTGGAGGAGGACCGGACTGTGGAGGAGAGTCTGACGGAGAACTGAGACCAACTCCTTCAACTTCCTGTTTGACTTGAACTGAGACAACTCAACACGCCCGTCTGTGGACATTAGAAGGACCATTAGCTATTATAATAATAATAATAATAATAATAATAATAGATGCATTACAGACATTTGTGTGTTTTTATTAACGTCAGTGTCTGACAAACTGGAGACAGAAGAAACATCACTGGATATCAGGACAACAGGAGTTAAATATACAAAACACTTACTACATTTTCTATTTTACTTCTTCCAGAGCTTTCACCACTTGTTTGAAATATTCTCTCTTCGTCAGATTTTTGTCCATTAATGTCGACCGCAAATAAATTATTTACCTGCGGCATGTGAGCTGATAGGAGTCGACCGAGCGTCGTGTTATTAATGTCAGATATTATGAGACAGGCAGCAGAATTCTCTCTGCAATAACATTGTGCGTCACTTTCAGGAAGTTGCTCTTAAAATGTCAAGAATTTTGCCTTCAAAATCGTATTATTTTCCTTTTTTAACAAGGAACTTCAGTCCTGATCAGAACTGTAAATGTTTATTCATTTAAAATGATTTTAACCCTTTTAAATGACTGTTTCTTTACATAATGAGGTTGGTTTTAATGAAAATAAGAAAGAAAAAAAAAAACGTTAGTTAAATTTCTTTCTTTGTACGTAATGCTAGGGGGACGTGCCATTGATTATTTATCAATTGCTCCATAATACAGCAGCAATGCCCCTAGTAGAAACCAGGAAAATAGCATGTAGTAGCCCCAGAGGGCAAACAGCTGGAAAAACTACAATTTAGAAAGGCTGATGTAATAGTTTCAGCCGTGGGACCAAAAATGTTGGTTTCAATGTGGACATTTCTGTCCTTAAGATTCTGACTGTCTGTACTTTGGCAACACAGTTTGTTATAGAATTATTTTTGAGCCGAGGTGAAACACCCTGGGACTGAAATGTATGTCACATGCTTTAAAAACACCGTCACAATGATCAGAAAAAAATTTATTTAAATAAAATTAAAAAAAAGCTTAAAAATGTGGTTAAATGATGAACCTGGTGTGAGTGTTTGTACGTGAGACGAGACCACAGTCCTCCTAACCGCTCCGCTTTCAGGTGTTCGGTCATCAACAGTGGACACATCAACATGTTGGACGTTGTGAGACCTGTAGGTGGCGCCGTCGCTGCGTTTACCTGTCCGCAGCGAGCTCTCCCGTCCCGCAGGTGTCGGCAGCTCCAGGCGGTTGAGTGAACAGCTCCCCCTGCTGGACAAACTACAGCATAACGTCTGCCACATTTAATTTCACATTTAAAAAAAAATATTTATGTGAACTGGACGTCAGACTTCATCATCGGGAGTAAAAACAACAACAACAAAAAAAACAACAAAAAAAAAAAAGGACCCAATGTGTGATCATTAAATATTGATTTAATATTCAACAGGTCGTATTCAGTTGTGAGGAAACGATTGAAGCAGAAAGAGTTACCCACCAAACAAAGCATTAGAAAAATAAAAAGCTTTTCTTTTTTCTGACTAAAATAACACCAAAGATTTCCTGTTGTTCCCACCTGCGCCTCCCGTTGGACTCCTTTAGAGCTAAATTAAAATCAAATTATTCATTATTAGCTGACGGAAGACGCCGTGCAGCGGGAATACACAAAATATCTGTCAGACGATCCAGTTCCTGTGTGGAGATTTTATATTAGTGCGACATGCAGACACTTCTGACTCAAATAACCCCGACGTGGAGCCAAAGGAGTTGAAAATAAACATTTGTTTCTTTCAGTTTCAGGTAAAAAAAAAAAGTGGCAGTCCCAATTATTTTCATGTAAATAAAAATGGCAGCATCTGTTGCTGGAGGAGGCAACGCAACCCAACGGTGAAAGTATTGCAATATTTATATACGTTAGTTGCGATTTAACCGGCTCTTAATATGAAGGAGTCACAGGAAGTTATGAACTATTTTTTGGGGGGGAGGAGGGGGGATTGTCGGCCATGTACAGATCAACATCAGGCGTCACGGGCCGAACAACAGAGAACGTGTGGTTTTAAAAACAGTTGCTATGCAAGAAAACCCCCGCATGCCACAGAAATATTGATATTCAATTAGTCAAAATAACTACGCAGCACCACTCAACAGATTACAAAACACATCTCTGCATCGGCTGCTCTCAAACGTAATTTGGATGATTAAAAACATTATGAAGTTGTGTGTGAACCTGGAAGTAGTTGGTTTCTGTTCATGGCCCACTTAAAAGATTACGATGCAAATATATAAATATATATATATATATATTAAGATGTAACAGACGTCACTAAATTTTGTCGACGTCTAGTGTTGGAACTAGGATGTGAAATACAGCGTAATTTATTAAAAATATGCTCAAGCCTCAGTTTATTTTATAAAGTATTCACCGGCCAACTGCATTTAAATGGGAGTGAGTTAACCAACTCGTGTCACTTCCGCAGACTCGTGTTGCCGCCTCCAGTATTTGGACACCTCGTAGTATTTGACCCACATTTTGCCGTTTCCCCACCAGTAAAACAGGGCGCCGCCAAAAAATGGACTGATATCTTAAGGACTGCCACTTTAAACTGAAGCATCAACGCATCGTCACTTCGGAGTAAATAAGTTCAGTTTTTTTTTTTACTTTTTCAAAAAAGGCCCGTCTGTTTTTTTTGATTTTTGTGAATATTTGCCGATTTATTTCTAACGGCTGCCGGTTCTTAGTTTCAGTATAAAGACTAGATTTGAAGAAGGGCGTCGGAATGTTGTTTTAACACAAGTTCCTCCCTGTAGACGAAACGATTACTCCATTAATGATGTTTACCGTGATCCATCAGGGGGGGGGGGAATGCCAAAGAGAAAGAACAAATCTCTGGTTCCGGCTTCTGAAATGAGAAATTTGTGTTTTCTCTGAGCAGAGTCAAACTGGGGTAAAAGGATTGCATTTTTCTCCATTTTATAGACCAAACAAGAAGTTAATAATCATTAGTTGCGGCCCTCCAAGAAAACCTGTTTAATTCACTCCTTTAAATCGTCTGTTGAACAGATTTGAATTATAATATCAAATCAATACTGCTGCGAACATTCGTGGTCTTAGTTCTGAACTTAAATGATAATTTCGCCAGTTTAAAGTTGTATTAATTAACACACATTGGCGCTGTGCGGAAGGAACTTCAACACCATTGATTCACATACTGATTAGAGGCGGAACACTATGCGTCGATTATCAGTGATCAGTGCGAGAGCAGGTAGAGGAGCGTTTTCTACACTAATGAGATCGATTCATGCAAAAATCAATGGGATTCCAACACTTCGGCTGCTCTTCCCGTCACACACGCACACACACACACACGCACGCACACACGCACGCGCACGAGCTTTAACTCTTTGGCTTTAAAAGATTAAACTAGAAGTTTGTAAAAGAAAAACAGCTGAACGATCCTCAAAAAAAAAAAAAAAAACAGGTTTCATCCGGTTGTTCCGTGAAGACGAACGAGTCCAGTCGGCAGTTTGATCTCCCGTTTGTTTATTTTTTTTATAGATATAGATATATATATATATATATATATATATATATATATATATATATAATAACTATATAGATATATTTATCTATATAGACATATCTATATATAGATAGATCTATATAGATATCGATTATATATATATATATATCGATATCTATATAGATATATATAGACATCTCTATATATAGATAGAGATATAGATATATATATCTATCTATATATATAGATAGATATATATATATATATATATACATATATCTATGTATATATATAGATATATATATATACATATATCTATGTATAGATATATATATATATATATATATATATATATATATATATAGATATCTATATATCTATAGATATATAGATATATATATAGAACAAAACAAGACTGGACTCTGGGGACATTTTTCACTATTGTTTTGACGATAAATGTTGAATCGATTAATCTATCAAATAATCTGGCATTTAAAAATCGAGAATGATTTGAGTTGATCGATTCATTTGATGGATTTTTGGAGGCCCGAAGAGGTAAAATTATTTTGACATACATAAGAAAAGCTTGTTTTTTAAATCTTTTTTTTAATCATCTGCTGAAACTTTTCTGCGTCGGGGATTTAATCGTCAGCACTGAAACCGAAAATATAAACGGGACGATTACACGAACAAACTGAGAACAGCTGCGGATATTTTTAGATGTCTCTCCCATCTCCAGAAATAAAACTAAAAAGGGGGGGTGGGCAGGGGGGACGCCGTCCAACCAGAACACAGTGACGACTTCTCAACTAACACTGAAGAAGCCCTTCAGATCGCCGGTCAGTATTTTACTAAAGCAGTCGGTCACGAAGCGGCTTTGAATCATGTTTCAGTCCAGAGAGACGAAGCTGCAGAAACAAACAAGAGAGAAGAAGTCAGTCAGTAACGAGTCCAGCAGCTCTCAGTCTGTCCACATGTCCTTTGTGTCTCTATAGTGTCTCACTGCTGAACAAGTGCAGCTTTTCATTCCCTCAATATGACAGGCACCTGCAAGGTCACCTTTAGGCGTTCAGGTCGTAGAGGACAGATCAGGTTGATTCTCCTCTGTTGACCAGGACGTAGAGGACAGATTGTCCTCATGCGTCCAGGACGTAGAGGACAGATCAGGTTGACTCTCCTCTGTTGACCAGGACGTAGAGGACAGATCGATGGTCCTCTGGCGTCCTGATGGTCCTCTGGCGTCCTGGACGTAGAGGACAGATTGTCCTCAGGCGTCCTGGACGTAGAGGACGGTGACGAGGCGACGGTACACCAGGTTGCGGTGCTGCGGCTTCAGGCAGTAGGCGATGCTCTGCTCCACCTCCTGGCAGCGCCGCAGGAATCGGCTGCGGTCCCGGGCCAGCTCCTCCCAGGGGCCCCGCCGGTCCTCCTCCTCCTCCTCCTCACCACAGCTGGCAAAGAACTCCTCCACATCGTCACAGAAACGAACCTGAAGAGAAGAAGAGTCACGTTTACTGAATTATGGTCGTCGTGGAGACGCTTCACACCTCCTGCATCAGGGTTTAGAAAGTTTAAATCTGACCTGGAACTGAACTTTGACCCCCCCCCCTCAAAAAAAGAACAGCTAACAGATTAGAATATTTTTAAATTGCATCAAAATCCGAAATCTGGATTAGAGATCAGATGATCATTAATCAACTGGGACTCTGAGGGACTCTGTCCTGAGTCCTGATGAATAAACTGGTCTGTGTGTTTCAGTTCCAGTCAACATGTTTGACCTCATGAATCACTGCAGTAAAATGAGACAGAGACACAGAGACACAGAGAGAGACAGAGAGACAGAGAGAGACAGAGAGAGAGACAGAGACAGAGAGCGCGAGAGAGAGAGACAGAGAGCGCGAGAGAGAGAGACAGAGAGCGCGAGAGAGAGAGAGAGAGAGAGAGACATAGAGCGACACAGGGAGACAGAGAGAGACAGAGAGAGAGAGACAGAGAGCGCGAGAGAGAGACAGAGAGCGCGAGAGAGAGAGAGAGAGAGAGAGAGACACAGGGAGACAGAGAGAGACAGAGAGAGAGAGAGAGACAGAGCGACACAGGGAGACAGAGAGAGACAGAGAGAGAGAGAGAGAGAGAGAGAGAGAGAGAGAGAGAGAGAGAGAGAGAGAGAGAGAGAGAGAGAGAGGTGGTGTTTCTGGTTCAGGATTACTCATGAAACCCCGTCAGCATGAGATGGAAGGAAATAAAACTCACTATTCAAATTTACTTTTCCGACTTTGAAATGTCCCAACTCTTCGTCCTCTTTGTGTGAAATAGTAAAATACCGCCTTCTAGTCTTGTGATTATCATCATTTGAACTTATTACATTTGTAGAAAATCTTTATGTTCCGTGGCTTTTTGCTGTGCGTTTGTTTTAAATCCCTTTACGTTAATTGGAAATAAATGAACAATATGTATCTGACAATATTACGACGACTCCATATTTTAGCCTGATGATGATGATGAAGATCTATGAGCGATGTTTGTCTACTAAATCACAGGCTTTTGTGAAAACTCAATTAATATCTTAAAATCATTGTTCAAATATTCTTTGGTGGCAAGTTTTCCACAATATCTCAGATTTTCTTTGCTGCATATTTTTTTTATACTTTTTTTTTGGGGTGAGGGATTTCGGACCGTTTGTTGGAGACGAAGACATTTGAAGACAAAAGACATTTGAAGACGGACACTTTTAACCATTTTCTGATTCTGGTCGTTTCATTTTAAGTGAAAATAAAATCAGTATTGTGAATAAAACCCAACTGACCTTCTTTGTCGTGCTGCATCTCGGTGTGGTGGAGCAGCCGGAGGAGGTGGAGGGTTCAGAGAAGCCACTGTCCAGCCTCTCCTCAGCCTCCTCCTTCCTGTACACGGGTGGAGACACTGGGTTAGGGCGGAGGAGGCGAGGGGGAGTCTGCGAGGCCTTCTTTGGCCTAGTCCTGGCCCTGGGCACTGCCTCCTCGACGGGCCCTTGAGTCCTGAGCGTTGCCTGGAAGTTGAAGGGGCTGTAAGGGTCCAAGGAGCAGCTGAAGGAGCTCAACAGGCGGAGGCTCTCCGCTTCGTCCACCTCGCTGGCCGAGGTGGAGTCGTCCCAGAAGTCGCTGCCGGACGGAGGGGAGGAGGAGGTGAGCGGAGGGGAGGCTGCGAGGGTGGAGAGAGGGAGCGGGGTGAGGTCGAGGGAGGAGGCCGGGGTGGACTGGGTGGAGGACGGAGGCGTGGAGGTGAAGGTGGGGATGGGGATGGTCCTGGGCGGGGAGGTGGAGGTGTGCAGCCGGGCAGTGAAGTTACGGGGGTTGTACGGGTCCACGCTTTGGCACAGAGAGCTCCACAGGCGCTCCGCCTCGGAGTCCACCTCGCTGTCCGAGGCTTCGTCGTCCTCTTCGTCATCTTCTTCGTCGTCGGTCGAGTCTGACTGGTCAGACGAGCCCTCGCTGTCGAAGCCAGCATCATCATCATCATCATCATCACTGGACTCTCCGTCTGATTGGCTGCTGCTGTCATCATCGCTGTAGGGGCATCCCATGATGAAGGAGATGGCTTTATTTTGGCACTGGGGGCTGGTGAGCGCCGCAGCCTCCACGGACTCGGCCTCCAGAGGGGCTGCTTCCTTTTCTTCCTCTTCCTCCTCCTCCTCCTTTCCTGATGTAGACTCTCCCTCCTCGGTCTCCTCCTCCTCCATTTCTGTCTCAACGGCGTCACCGATTTCTGCCGAATCGGCCTCCTGCTCCTCACTCGGGGACTTTGCCACACTCAGGCGCTTCACCTGGAAGTGTTCCTCCTCCAGACTGGAGTAACCATTGTCCTGATCCGGGGTCAGAAGTGCCACCTCACTGCAGGCGGTGGCGGCTCCTGAACTGCTCAGGTGGTCACGGATGCCAGGCCAGTGGTCCGTGGTGGTGGACCCCTCTGCGTTCTGGACTGTTTGAAGGCCTCCATTGATGGACGGCTCCTCTTTGAGGTCAGCCGGTCCAGTGTTTTCTCCCAGCGTCCATCTGTGGACAAACAGATCGGTTGTTTCGGGTGCTTTTGTTTCTGCCACCGGTCGTTGAGGACAAAGACAGCCGGTGACGGGGACCTCCTCCCCCAGCCAGAAGCTGCCCCACCACGTCCTGCTTCTACCCCCGCCACTCTTCACCGGGGCCCCCAATGGCTCCCGGTCTCCCACCCCTCTTGTGGGCTTCATTTCCTGAGGTGACACCGAGCTCAATAGAACATGGCTAAAAAAAGTCCTGACAGAAGACAGATACCCAATCTGGGTTTGCTGGCAGAGATTTAAGTCCAGCTCTTCCGAGGTTTGGATCCCCATTTCCAGCAGAGAATCAGCAGTCAGCCACGGTAACATGCCGCCGGCCTTTGACTCCAGCCGGCCGGGGGCTCTGTGGTGCTGACACCGCAGGTGGGTCAGGTGAGGAGCCGGCATCATGTTGTCCAGCTGCCTCAAAAACTCTCTTTCCTCGTCCACGAAGCTGGTTTTTAACCCCCCACCGATGATCCACCCGGCTCCTGCATTAGACTGGATCGGGGTTCGCGGTCGAACCGGGAGATAGCGTTGCAGAAATGCCATCGCGGGCCTGGACAGCAGGCCGATCCACGAGCTTTCCTGACTGTCGAGCCCGGAGGAGGTGACCCCGCGCCCGGCCGGGGAGGACGAACCATCGCTGCTCATATTTCTCAACATTTTTTATTTATTTTTTCTTCAACTCAAAAAGTGCAAAAATAGCAAGTTATTATCCATGTATAATACAAGTGTTTTTTTTTTAGTGAAACACCGACTGACAGCAGGAAGGAACCCGGGGAATGACGTCCGTGACGCCGCCACGCTCCGCGGCGTTAACGCCCCTCTGAGAGTGGTGGTTGGACTTCTTCCTGGTAGAGGACTTCGTGAAGACGGCGACGGAAAAAAACACGGTCGACGATAGAAGAGCCATTTTGTATTTTGTTTAAAAAAATCTGCTTTTAGAAGAAGGCGACGGGGCTTCCAACGGCGGCTAGCGGGGTTAGCTTAGCGGTTAGCTCTGGAGAAGCTAACTAGCTTTGCGGGTGAAGCTTCAACCGGAGACGCTAACTAGCTTAGCGGGAGAAGCTAATTAGCTTCAACAGGACTGAACGTTAAATTCGAAATAGTCTATCAAAAAAAAAACTAAAAAAAACACAATTTATCGGCTTCAGATTGCTTTTTATCTCCTTCCGGTGGTAACGATGTCCAGGTTCTCCCGAATAAAAGGATGATTCTTCTTCTTTTAACCGCCGTGTCGCTTCCGTGTGTCGGTGAGAGATTTCATCAGAAAACTTGAGGGACCTTCTTTTAGTAACGAGAAGCTGCGCGCGCAGCCAGGGAGCGTCGCGGTGTTACTGTTACGGAGGCAGGGAGCGCGTCACTGGCCCGACGTGCTTTTTTAAATTATTTTTATTTTCTTTATAATTCTTTATTCAACAGTTTCACATTTACAATTTCGTGAATAGTCAATAATAATAAATAATAAAATATATTTAAATACAATAACCGCAGAGAAGGAAAAAAAAAACAGAAAAAAAGAAACCATAAAATAAAAATAGAAAAAGGGGGCACGAAGGCACAAACTGTGATTGTGTGATTACAAACATATATCACAGGCAATGCATTCATTACTGTTCTCATGGCCTTTTTGTTGGAACAGCATTTAAGAGTTTTTGGATACATTTCAAACCCAAAGACACAAAAATGGGTCTTTGGCTTGTAAACTTACACTTATGAATTTGGCAAAAAATAATCAATACATTAAAGGAAACCTCTGTATTCTAATTCATGATACAATATTTGTGGGGCCCGACATGCTGCTGGTTACGTAATGGAAAGAGTCCAAGGTCTTCCACTTGTTTATCAGCCGTGAGCCTCCCACACAGATGGCCCTTATCTGGGCCGCAGTTCCGCCACCAGCAGGGCCGTGTGCACTGAAAGTACTTTCACATTAACAAATTATAGCTTTTTTTTTTTTTTTTTTTTAAATGGAGAAATGAAGATTTTGTATTTCATTTTTAACTGAATTGTATTTTTAAAAAACACTAGAATTACCTGTGCAGGTGACACGACATGCATTCATCCCAAATGTAGCACAGTGCTGAGCCAGAAAATTGGATTCAAGTATTATATATATTATTGTTATTATTATATATTGTATATATTATAGTAATGTTCACATGCTGTTTGTTCAGTTTGTTCGTTTTTTTTATCTAAAATCAGTTTCTTTTTCTTTAGAACATCTCAATTTGTGCTTTAACTTTAAAAGATATGTATATTTTCTCCTTTTCTAGAGCTTTTAACCACCATTTCTTGGTCTTCCTCAGTGGATGAAGATTGCTCACCAGTAAGTATGACGATGTAAAAATACTTCAGTACAAGTATTCTCAGCAAAATCTACCGAAAGTAAACTGTTATGTTTTAAATCTAGTATAAAAGAAACAAAAGGAAAAAAAGGTGTGTAAGGAGGAGGAAGGAGGAAGGAGGAAGGAGAAGAAAGAATGAAGCAGGAGGGAGGAGGAAGGAGGGACTGAGAAGAAGGCAGGACAAGGGAGTAGAGGGTAGGAGGAGGTGGTAAGGAGGAGGAAGGGAGGGGGGGGGGGGAAGGAAGCAGAAGGGAGGAGGAGGAAGGGGGAGGAAGAAGGAGAAATAGGGAGTAAGAAGGGAGGAGGAGGCGGGAAGAAGGAATGAAGCAGGAGGGAGGAGGAAGAAAGGAGCAGGACAAGGGAGTAGAGGGTAGGAGGAGGTGGGGAGGAATAAGGAGGGCAAAGAGGGGAGGAAGAGCAGGAGGAAGGGAGGAGGCGGGAAGAAGGGACAAAGGAGACGGGAGGAGGAAGAGGGGAGGAAGGAAGGAAGGGAGAAGAGGGAAAGAATGAAAATAAAATGTTTCAATAAAAAATAAACAACCAGTTTTTTTTTCAATTCAAGTTTATTTTGTAGTGCAAATAATACAAAACATGTTCAGAATAAAATTAATACACATTAATAATAAGAGCTTCTAAAATCCGATTAAACGCTGAAGTGGAAAAAAAACTCATCACATTTTCATTAAGTCGAGTCTGTACAGTACTTAAAGATCCAGTTCACTGTGAACTTACATTCTGCTCCTGTATTCTCAGTGTGTCGCCACCTTCATCTTCATCTTCATCTTCATCACCCTCCTCATCGCGTCTCCATCACATCAGATGGCGAACAGATTTACTGAACTCCATTTAAAAAAAAAAAAAAAAGTAAAATTACTTCTTTTTTTTTTTTTTTTTTTAAAGAGAGGAGATGAGTTAAGTCACTTCACACTGAATCCACTTTGTTTAATATGTGTTTTTATTTTTATTTTTTTAAACTAGGGCTGCGACAAGTTTTTTTAAATTAATAATTAATCTGCAGGTTATTTTTCCAGATTTATCAATTAATCGTTTGGTCGATAAAATTGTGTAAAATATCCATCACAGTTTCTCCAAGGCGACGTCTTTAAAATGTTTTATTTTGTCCCAAAGAGATTCAGTTTTAATATGATTTTCTTTTTCTTTTTTTTTTAATCTTTGCATTTGAGAAGCTGAAATCAGCGCTTTTTTTCCGCCATTTTTCTTTTTAGGAATAAACGTCCACTGATCACAGGATCAGACGCCAAAAGTAGAAAGAAGAGGACGAGTATTACCGGGAGGCCTCACGTGATTTAATAATTATTAATTGTGTTTCGCCGTTCCGAAGCTTCAAACTGGAAGTTACGTCGAGGCAACAAAAGCGTGTGATCGGTGTGAATTTGACTAACGACTCAAAAGGAAAGCGGTCAAATGAACGGCGTACAATATGTTCGGTGATATTCAGTGGAAGCTTTACTTGACAACTTTGGGGATTAAGATCACAGAAGAGCCTCCGGGGCTTAATTCACCTCAAGTATCTAAAAAAAACAAAAAAACAACGTTG
>JACSYO010001054.1:0-5000 GCA_016806645.1 Ophiodon elongatus
TATATATATATATAAAAATAAAAAAAATATATATAAAACATATAAATATATATATACACATTAAAAAGAAAAAAAGAAAATATATAAATATATATAAAAAAATATTACATAAATATATATAAAATAAATTACATATCTATATACACACACACATACACACACAAATAAATAAATAAATAATGAACATTTAGACATTTACCTGGCCATAGTTCAGCTCCTGGTTCTGTTTCTCTTGTATTGCTGCAACGGTTGCCGTAGCGGTGGCGGTTGCCGTGGCGGCGGCGGCGGCGACAGCGGCGGCCGCCGCCTGAGTGAAGTCCGAGGGAGGACGCACCCCCATACCGGCACCTCCACTGTTACCGGAGTAACTGCAGGGGGGAGGGGGGGGGATACGGGAAGGTGAGTGGGAGAGGTGAAGTGTGTGTGTGTGTGTGTGTGTGTGTGTGTGTGGTTTCGTCACCAGCATGAGTCAGAGCAGTGGGTGAGAGCAGCCACGCTGACACATGTTGATGCAATAAACCCCCCCGCAGAAACAACAACAACAACAACAACAAGCTGCTCTAAACGAGACGACGCTGGACTCGGGGATCAAACTCATTCTGAGCTTTTTGTGATTTGCATTTTCTTTCATGATCAAAAGAACAGGAAGTTTTTGTTGCTCCTTCGATGTGTGTTTTCCGCCTTAAAAAACTTCCACAGAGCTCATTGAAAGCTCATTGAAAGCTCATTGAAAGCTCATTTCATCGGTTGCCCTGTGGGCTCTGGTACCTTCCCCCGTAGGCCGAGGCCGGGTTGTAAGCGGCGCTGGGACGTCCGTACATGACCGGCTGGCCGTAGCCTTTGGACACGTCTCCGTACGACTGCTGGCCCATGAACTGGGAGCCCATGCCGGGGCCCATCCCGGGGCTACCGCCGGGCATCATGTGACCACCGGAGCTCTCACCCGGACCCATGGGTGCACCGAACACCTAGAGGGGGAGGGGGGGGGGCAGGGGGGAGGGAGGAGGGAGAGAGAGAGAGAGAGAGAGAGAGAGAGAGACAGACAGAGAGAGAGAGACAGCGAGAGTGAGAGTGAGAGAGAGAGTGAGAGTGAGAGTGAGAGAGACAGAGTGAGAGACAAATAGACAGAGAGACAAAGAGAGTGAGACAAAGAGTGAGAGAGAGACAAAGAGCGAGATAGAGAGACAGAGAGACACAGAGTGAGAGAGAGTGAGAGTGAGAGACAAATAGACAGAGACAAAGAGAGTGAGAGAGAGACAGAGTGAGAGTGAGAGAGAGAGTGAGAGTGAGAGTGAGAGAGACAGAGAGTGAGAGAGTGAGAGACAAATAGACAGAGAGACAAAGAGAGTGAGTCAAAGAGTGAGAGAGAGACAAAGAGCGAGATAGAGAGACAGAGTGAGAGAGAGTGAGAGTGAGAGACAAATAGACAGAGACAAAGAGAGTGAGAGAGAGACAGAGTGAGAGTGAGAGAGAGTTCACAGGTCATATTCTCTGCTGAGTCACAATGCAAGTTAAACTGGTTCATGAAGCCTGAGGTGAACTCAGCAGGTGGGATGTGAGATATTACACCAACAACATTTTATTATAATGTTTATTATAGTAAACTAGTCACACTGTTCTGTAAAGACTAGTTTAATTTGGTACTAATTATAAAGGTAAATAGAAAAGACCTCGACAGGAAAGCTGCATTTAAACACACATAAACTAATTTAGTCTCCACAGAGAACCTTCTTCTGTTTACTAATAATAATAATAATAATAATAATAACTACGTTCACAACTAAACTGCGTTTAAAAAGCATCAAATCCTCACATTTTCAGAATCTGTAGCCAGAAGATTTTACTTTATTTCGTCCCATCAGAAAGAGGTTTTTTCGTGTCTGAGGACGGAGCGCTTTATAACAAATGTCATTTTTCTTAACAATTAACCTCAAACTGCAGGACGTTTTCTGCACAGTTGAATTTTAAATCTCACGTTGAAGAATGTGCTCGTTCTCTCTCCTAGGAGATATTTACCAGGAAGACATAAAACACCTTCCTCCCACACTCATAACTAGAACCAGTTTGTGATCATATTTAAAGAGTAAAGAGAAGAAGAAAACACTTTTATATCGAGCAGCTCACTCCTACTGAGAGTGAAGCGTAGGAGTGACCTTCAAGAGCAGCTTACACCACATCAGAGCTCCATTCAGGACTTTATTCAAATAAATTCCTCGAGTGTGAGCCGGCACGGTTTCAATTCAATTTTATATATTCGTATGAATTCTTAAAAAGTTAACGAGCGGCTTCCAATGACCCAAAATCTGGGAATCAAACAGTGAAGGAAGCTTAATATAACAGATTTAACACACATCTCATTATGTTGTGTTATATATATTAAATAAATAAATAAATAAATAAATAAATAAATATATATATATATATATATATAAATATAAATATAAATATATATATAAATATAAATATATATAAATAAATATATATATAAATATATATATATATAAATAAATTAAATAAATAAATATGTGTATATATATATATATATATATATAAATATATAAATATATATATATGTGTATATATATATATATATATAAATAAATATATATATATATATAACTTAAATAAATAAATATTTATATATTAAATATATATTTATACATATTGTGGAAAAAAACTTTCACATTGTTATTTTTATAATATTTTATACAAATATTCAAAATAAATGTGTAGCAGTCTGGTACATACGGGTCTTGTTTTTTATATAACAGATTTAACACATCTTGTGTTAAATCTTAAATAAATATATCATTTCTTTTTAAAAGAAAGCAGCATATATATATTGTGGAAAAAAACTTTCACGTTGTTATTTTTATAAATTTCTATACAAAAATATTAAAAGTAAATGTGATAAATATAATTTTACTTTTAATATACAAAACTGCATTTTTACTGTAGCAGTCTGGTACATATGGGTCTTGTTTTTTATTCCTAAATAATAAAAAAATAGAGGCCTTTTCTACACAATTCTGTCTTATTTGTTGTCGTTATACATCCTACAGCTTGTTAAAACATTATGTGTATTAATATAAATATTGTGGTATTTTAACATTATTTTGTTTTTTTATTTATTGTGCAAATAAACTGCTCTTGCATGGTTTCAGCTCACAGAAGCGGAGGAGGGAGAAAGAAGAGCGAGGCATGTGTTACCTGGCTGTGCGTGGGATTGGTCACGCCCCACACTGTGGTTACTACGGAGAGAGATCCTGGGTGCTGATTGGTTCCTGGTTGCCAGGAGACTGGGTCATTCAGGAAGGGGCCGTCGCTGCTGCAGAGGGACATGAAGCGGAGACACTGCGACAGTTAAAAGGAAGGTTCAGGAGAGCTCATTCGTCCAGATACCAGCCGCCGCGTCACAGGCGGCGTCTCCTCGTTTCCTCGTCTCCTCGTTTCCTCGTGTCCTCTTTATTTGCACTGCGGCAGCAAACAGACGGCGTCGGGTGAAAAGGTCGCCGCCGCGCCGCGTCGTTCCCCTCGGCGAGCCCACAGTTAACCCGAGCGTGGTTCATTCATGCTACTTCCTCCTCCTGCACCTCAACAGGAAACCACCACAACAGAAATGCTGCCGAGACCACGTTAACCCTTTGAACCCCGGAGCCCTGGATCGGCTCCTCTCTGTGGCCTTCACTGAGTCCTGCTCCTCTCTGTGGCCTTCACTGAGTCCTGCTCCTCTCTGTGGCCTTCACTGAGTCCTGCTCCTCTCTGTGGCCTTCACTGAGTCCTGCTCCTCTCTGGAACCAGAACCTTCAGACTAGACGCAGAGACAACTACTGAAGTTGAATTTCTTTCATAATTGATTTTACCAAAAAACAATGGATTTTATATATAGATATTTTATTTAATACTTCTCCCTGTTTTTTTTCTGCGTAATTAAATATCTTTTTTATATTTTTATATTCAAACATCTGGATTTATTGTAGTTCATCACCAACACTACATTTTACTAGATTACATGTGAACGCATCATGAGAACGTTATCATTTACCTTCAGCCAGTACTCATGTTCACTGAGCAGAGCCTGAACACATCACCATGTAACTGAAGGGAACCTCCGCTGGTTCTCCGTTAGCGGTGCTGCTAACGTTACTAGCTCTCCTCCTGTTGGTTCTCCGTTAGCGGTGCTGCTAACGTTACTAGCTCTCCTCCTGTTGGTTCTCCGTTAGCGGTGCTGCTAACGTTACTAGCTCTCCTCCTGTTGGTTCTCCGTTAGCGGTGCTGCTAACGTTACTAGCTCTCCTCCTGTTGGTTCTCCGTTAGCGGTGCTGCTAACGTTACTAGCTCTCCTCCTGTTGGTTCTCCGTTAGCGGTGCTGCTAACGTTACTAGCTCTCCTCCTGTTGGTTCTCCGTTAGCGGTGCTGCTAACGTTACTAGCTCTCCTCCTGTTGGTTCTCCGTTAGCGGTGCTGCTAACGTTACTAGCTCTCCTCCTGTTGGTTCTCCGTTAGCAGTGCTGCTAACGTTACTAGCTCTCCTCCTGTTGGTTCTCCGTTAGCGGTGCTGCTAACGTTACTAGCTCTCCTCCTGTTGGTTCTCCGTTAGCGGTGCTGCTAACGTTACTAGCTCTCCTCCTGTTGGTTCTCCGTTAGCGGTGCTGCTAACGTTACTAGCTCTCCTCCTGTTGGTTCTCCGTTAGCGGTGCTGCTAACGTTACTAGCTCTCCTCCTGTTGGTTCTCCGTTAGCGGTGCTGCTAACGTTACTAGCTCTCCTCCTGTTGGTTCTCCGTTAGCGGTGCTGCTAACGTTACTAGCTCTCCTCCTGTTGGTTCTCCGTTAGCGGTGCTGCTAACATTACTAGCTCTCCTCCTGTTGGTTCTCCGTTAGCGGTGCTGCTAACGTTACTAGCTCTCCTCCTGTTGCTTTAAACACTGATTGGTTGTTTACAAAGTCACATGATCAGAGATCAGAGACGAGAGACACATGATGTTCTGATCACATGTTTA
>JACSYO010001054.1:10000-19600 GCA_016806645.1 Ophiodon elongatus
AATCAAAATAAAGTATCAGTTAAAACACAAACTATTTTGTTCAGTTATTATAATAAAGCTTTTATTCTTTAATACTGACATATGACTGCACAGTATGGTAATTACAAAATATATAAGATGACTAAAAATGACGACCAAAAGCTATGACTATTGCTTACTAATCCCTAATTCCCACATTTTTATCTGTAATATAAATTCCTGCTCGTCTTTAGAAACAGAACCATGACTAGAAGTAGAGAACTAGAACACGACTTTAGTGCAGAATAACAGTTATTATGACATAAATCATTAAAAAGGAAAAAACACAAGTTGAATTTCTGTGATAATTTATTTTACAAAATTGGAACTACAAGTGTTAACGTTGTAAGAGTCTCTATGTGCTGTAAATATTAAACTATTTACATTTTTACAACTCCTCTCCTCCTTCACTTCCTCTCCTCCAGTCAGAGTTTCTCTGATTTATTGTCACATGACTGCTGGTCTCAGGTGAATAAATCATGACGTCATAGTTTCTCTGAGGAACTCAGAATTTTATGTTTTTTACAGAATCTGGTGAAAGCAAGCGGTTTATTTGGGACAATAATTTAAATGAGGCATGTGGAAAAAAATTTTTGATTGCCTTTTCTGATGCGACGTTGGTCACACACACGATGTGTTCAAGGACCGTTGGAAAGATGTTTATTTCACAGCGTCCGACTGCAGTTATTTACACATATATATATATCTATCTATCTATATATATATATATCTATATATATATATATATATATATATATATATATATATATATATATATATATATATATATATATTCATAAATATATTCATATATATATATTAATAAATATATGAATATATATATATTCATAAATATATTCATATATATATATATATATATATTTATTAATATATATATATTAATAAATATTTTTTTATATATATATATATATATATATATATATATATATATATATATATATATATATATGAGATCAATAAAATGCAGAAATATATCCATCTCAGTTTCTCCATTAAGACTTATTTAAATATTTAATTTCACCAACAATCCAAAACCCAAATATATTAAATTTATCACGATATGAAACACACAAAAATATTCGACACGTTTTTTTTTTTTTTGCATAATAAATACATTTCTGTAATTTAGCCCGTCCTCAGTCGTATGAATGGGGTGGACAAAATAACATGAACACCCGTCAGTATATCGTAACACGATGAGTCAACACGTCTCTAAAAACTAGGATTTATTAACCAACTGCTGCACATAATAAACCAAATAAATCCACTCATCTACCAGTTGCTCGTCACACATTCCGACCAAAACTAGTCCAAAACCCAGATATATTAATTTCACTATCAAAAAAGACAATTAAGACACTAGAACTTTCCACCATTTGACAATTTCTCTGTTTAAAATAAATAAAAGCCGATACATCTTCCGTCAATCAGCTAATCGACTAACCAATTAATCAGCCAATCGTTTCGGCTCTTAATTAATATTTAACATTGTGGTAATAATGGATATTACTAGCTAATACCGCTTGTACCTTGTTGATGGTACTTTTCTGAACGAGGCCACCGGCTGCTGGGTGAAAACAGCTGATGCTGATAAAGAGCTCATCAGGGTTCTCAGTGGAACCCTGAGATTACCAATTAATAGCCTCTTAAATACAGCGAGGCCAGATATTAGTACGGCAAAGAAGGAACGAACAAAAGGCACTGAGGAGGAGGAGGAGGTGGAAGAGGAAGAGGAAGAGGAGGAGGTGGAAGAGGAGGAAGAGGAAGAGGAAGAGGAGGAGGAGGAGGAGGAGGAAGAAGACGAGGAGGAGGGGGAGGAGGAGGGGGAGGAAGAGGAAGAGGAAGAAGAACCTAATTTATGTTGTTGTATTTGAGCTGTGAGGGAAATACATTCATTCAAGTACTGTACTTAAATAAAACTTTTAGGTACTTTTCATGAGTACTGGGATTTTCAGCTACTGTACAACTTTATACTACATCTCAGAAGTACATATTGTACTTTTTACTGTACTACATCTCAGGTGAATATAGTACTTTTTACTGTACTACATCTCAGAGGTAAATATAGTACTTTTTACTGTACTACATCTCAGAGGTAAATATAGTACTTTTTACTGTACTACATCTCAGAGGTAAATATTGTACTTTCTACTCCACTACTTTTACTTGTAGCAGAGTATTTATACATTGTAATATTACTACTTAGGGTGGCATTAAGTGTAATGTGCAGTCTGATCCTGATTTGAATCATCAGGATCAAGATTTGGGCTTAAAATGTACCCAAAAATAAAAATAAATAATAAAGTGTCCAATAAGAAAATCAGACCAACAGCTGTACTATATATATATATATATATATATATATATATATATATATATATATATATATATATATATATATATATATAATAATAATAGTAATCCATTACATAATTTTACTGTGTGTATCTGGAGAGTTTCAGATAAAACAAAAGGTGCACAAGATATATATATATATATATACATATATATATATATATATATATATATATATATATATATATATATATATATATATATATATATATATATGGTTGCAGCATCCTCAGTCTGCAGCTTTCAGTCTTTATGACCACCTTCTTCCACATAAACAATGACCCAAACTAACTCATTCTGGCTTCCAGCCAAACAACATGTTATTGAGCCCACGATACATCCAGGAAGTCATGTCCAGGGGGGAGAAACTACCACATAAACACACTGCAATGCAACACACACACATTAAAACACACTGTTGTGTGAAACGAAGCATCAGCTTGGTGCAAAAAAACCCATCTCGAGCTGCTGCTGCAACAATAAAACATCCTGCAGCAGAACAAAGCGGTGCATCTGCACCTGCTGCACGTCATGCAAACAAACAAACAAACAAACAAACACACACACAAACACACAAACAAAAAGAGAATATTAGAGGTTTTTCTTCCACCTACCTGAGCAGCCTAATAAACGCAGGTGAGTGGAGGTCGCAGCTCCCCGCAGGTGTAACAGCTGATTAATAACAATATAAAAGTGATATAGGTGTGATAATATGCAGATAATCAGCTCTCTGGGAGAGAAACAGCAGCTGAGGGTCTTTAACACGCCGCTAGCTTGATGCTACGCTAAGCTAACGTTAAGCTAAGTTAGCCACGCGGTGACGCGAGCAGCCAGCTGATCGGTGGGATTGGTGATCAATTAAAACCCCCGTAAGCAGGAGCTCACCTGTGCACGCGCTCCTGCTGCCGGAACGACGACGAGCCGCCGCTTGATTGTAGTCTGTTAGCACGAGCTAAGCTAAGCTAGGCTAGGCTAAGCTAAAGCTAGGCTGTAGATCCCCGTGTTGTCGAGCGAGTTGATTATATATTTTTGTTTTCACACCTCCGGACTGTTGAGGAGTAAACACGCTAAAGATACTACATAATATTCAGCTGTTTGTCTTCTTTTTTTAATGTGTTGTCTCCTGAGAAGCTAGCGTTAGCTAACAAAGTGAGCTAGCTCAGGGAGAAGGAGCTGGTCTGTGCTTGTTTTATTTTTGGGGGCCGGCTATAACCTGGCGGCTTCCTCATTGCGCAACGATCCTCCTTAATATATTCATGTTCCTGCCCCTCCTCCTCCTCTTCCTCCTCTTCCTCCTCCTCCTCCTGAGTGACTGCAGATCATTTTAGAGAAGAGGAGGAGGAGGAGGAGGAAGATGAGGAGGGGGGCGGGGGGGGATCATGGAGAATGACGTCACCCGTGCACGATCACGTATGTTGTGATCCATGCATGTGCAATATGGTTTTTGTGACCCCCTCCTCCCATAATGCACCGGGGCTATTATAAGTGTCCCAGTGTGAGAGGTAGGTGGGTGGTGTATTGTTGTCTTTGGGTGGAGTTGCTGGGAGGTGGTGTCTGCAGTGAGATGCCAGAGGGGCAGTGCAGCGTGGAGAAAATATTAAATAAATAAAATAAATAAATATAAAATAAAAAGTCCAACCTGCCTGTGTTTTTCAGACCTCTGTTGCCCTGGAAACAGGTGCTGAGATTTCCCATTTCTTCATTTTTTTCCCTTCTCCACACATATTACTCCACCACCTCCACCTCCTCCTCCACCACCTCTACACTGCTGCTGCTTCCTCCCCCACGACCTGCCGCATAGTACAATCACACACACACACACACACACACACACACACACACACACACACACGCACGCACGCACAGTCACACACACATTCCAATCTACTACTGCAGTCATTTCACAATGTCACAGGACGGAGTGACTGACTCCTCCACCACATTATAGCTACACACACACACACACACACACACACACACACACACACACACACACACACACACACACACACACACACACACACACACACACACACAATCACACGCACGCACACACAATCACACACACACACACACACACGGTCACACACACACACACACACACACGGTCACACACACACACACACACACACGGTCACACACACACACACACACACAAAGCTGAGGAGACTCCGACGAGGCGTTGACCCTCCTCTGACTCTGAGACAGTGCTGCAACAACCTGACCTCCAGGAGGAAATTAAAAAGGTGGGGGTGGGGGGGTGATGGGGGGGGGGGGGGAAGGGGGGGGGGGGGGCACTCTCAAGAATGTGGTTCATCTCGCTCTTGTATTTTTTGGGGGTTTGATGGAGACGAGGATAAAGAAAAAAAATGGACAAAGCTCATGTAGAGAGATGGTTCTGCTCTTTCATAACTGCAGGTGTTTATTATCATTATCATTTTTATTATTATTATCATTACTATTATTTATTATTTATTATTATTATCGTTTATTATCGTTTATTATTATTATTATTATTATTATGTTTAAATATTCAGGCATTAGGAGGGTGTGTGGCCTCCCTCACTCTTCAGGCCTTTTTAAGTCATCCCCTGTGTGTTTCTGCCGTGTTATGTGTGTGTGTGTGTGTGTGTGTGTGTGTGTGTGTGTGTGTGTGTGTGTGTGCGTGTGTGTGTGTGTGTGTGTGTGTGCATACCATTGTAGTGACTTCTCTCTCTGGCAGGAGGCGGAACATTCCAGGGAAATGGCTGACCCAGAATAACACACACACACGCGCACACACACACACACACACACACACACACACACACACACACACACACACACACACTCCACCCTCTTTTTTCGTGGCCCGAGCTGCTGTTTCCAGGAAACAGTTTGAAATGTGTTGTTTGATGAAATCAATCGTATTAAACCTGTGAAATACAACATTTTGTTTCAGATTAAATGCTGACATTACATATTCGTGTTTTGGTGCAAAAGTCAAGAGACATAATATTAAATAGAAACATTTACAATATAAAATGCAATAAATATGTAAAAATATAAATTTTTCATTGCGGCTCAACTCAAGTACTGCACTTAAGTACCATTTCAAGCTACTTCATACTTCTGCTTCTCACATCCGTCTGACAGCTTTAGATACTTCACAGATTTTGGATATAAAATTAAAGATGAATATTTGATGCATCGCTGCCGGCCAATAGAATATAAAATAAATCAAATTTAGCTCCAACTTCACCAGCTGTTACATTAACTAGCTGCTTACAATTCAGTGCAAATAATTAGATAATAATAATAATAATAATAATAACAATAAATTAATATTAACACAAAATAATAAAAAGAAAGCAGAGGAGTTATTAATAAGAACGTTTGATATGAATGAATAATAAATAATAAATAAAAAATAAAAAATAAAAAATAATAAATAATAAATTTGACTTGTAGTGCAGTATTACTACTTTACTTGAGTAAATGATCTAAATACTTCTTTACTACGGCTGCAGCAGATGATGTATCCTCGTCCGTCTGTTTGACGCAGTGAAAAAAGTATTCAAATGCGGAGAGCATTTTGTATCGTTCAGTGTGAACCTCAAATCATTTGTCCTTCGACCTCTGATTTTCATCTTTTTTTCTGCACGTGACTGCATTTACTCAAACATCTGATTGGAGAGAAAAAAGCCCCAAAACTGTATAAAAACTTATTTTCTTCCTCTATTATTTCAATTTAAATTATTATTATCATTTTTATTTTTATTTTTATTTTTAATATGATTATTATGATTATGAGTATGATTATGATTATGATTATTGTTATTATTATTATTATTATTATTATTATTATTATTATTATTATTATTATCTTGGTGAACTATCATATAACCTGAGAAGAACACTTCTATTATTTTGGTGGTGTTGTGAATCACAGCCGGCTCACTGCTGCCACCTTGTGTTCAGAAATAATACTGCACCCAACGCAGTATTGTGCAGGTACAAACAGTAGTAGATTAAAGTGTAGTAAATGTATTGTGTTGGGATTATATACAGATTAAAAACACATCGATCCTCCATCTTTCACATATATTTATATATAAAATCATTCTCAATATGGCTTCAATTAAAAAGACCTTTCTGAAAGTATTAGTACTCTATTTTATACTTCTACCTCTCAGAGGTAACGATTGTACTTTTTTCCGCACTACATTTATTTTATAACATGAGCTACTCTGCAGATTAAGATTATTTACACAAAATATGAATTCATTCTTAAATTATGATGTATTATTATTAATTAACTAGCCAGCTGTATATAAAGTAATTTAAATGAGCTCCACCTTTACAAACACATTAATGCATCAATAGTTATAATATATATTATTCTGCATTTATATTTTTATTATAATTTAATTATATTTTGATGATAATATTTTTTAATTGCGGGACTTCTTCTTATAGAGTATTTATACTTTTACATTTAAATTAAAGATCTGGTAATAAAATCTGGTAGAGATATTTACTACATATTATACTGTTAAGTAAATGTATACTAAAGCACTGCATTTGTAATTTATAACCCATAATACATTAAGTGGAGTAAAGCTGTAAATATATATATATATATATATATATATATATATATATATATATATAGTTTTATATTTTATTTTATATATATATATATATAAAATAAAATATAAAACCATTTAAAATAATATATATATATTATTTATTTATTATTTATAAATTAATTTATAACAAAGTATATATATAAACTAGCATAAAAAATACTACAATATCTCGAGTAATACTACAGTACAGTACAATAAATGTACTTAATTTATTCAAGTACTGTACTGAAGAATAATTCTAATACTTTCCACAAAATTAATTAATTAATTAGGTTTATGTTTTTTTATTATCCACTATTTGTAAAGTTTTATTTATTTTAGTTAAATGTTATAAAGTGTCAGCTTCTGAAATGAGTTCATGCTGAGGATATTAATTACTAATATATTATATATTATTACATATTTAAATTTGAATGAAAATACTTTCGTGTATAATGATAGTCTAAAACGCAGTTTTTCTGCCTCGCTTTACTTTCGTTTTCGCCTCAAAGTGAAAGTAACACTCGGTTCGTGCTCGAGACGTCTCCGGTACGTTTTAGTCGATGAGCGGATTAATTAAAGATAATCACGTGACATCTGAACCCATCCGCTGAAGTATTTGGTGAGAGGTGAGTATTTGTACCTGTTGTTTGAATGAATGTAGTTTATCTGGCGTGTATACAGAGGTTTCTTCAGATGGTGGTTGTGAGCGTCGGGCCGGAGAGAGTACTGCGTTCATGTACTTTAAAGTACTTCATCATCTGTCTTCCTGCTTTTAAATACGACCGTTTGAAAGATTAGTAGAATAAAGAAGCCGGCGGGGAGTCAGATCCTTAATTTACTTTAAATTACAACGAGGAACTTTAATTATGTGTTGATTCTGGCGCCCCCTGTGGACTGAAGCGGTAGTGTCTCTGAGCACCAGGGTCATTTAATAAGCAGCTGTCTACTGATTGATGAAGACTCGTTGTGACGTCACTGAGTGAGTGTTTACTCAGCCAGTCGGAAAACTGTCCGTCACAAAAATCTGTAATTTATGAAAATGTATCAATTTTTTATAAATGTTTTCTTTTCCTGAAAGGTGTGTAAACAAGTGACTCTGAAATAACAATAATAATAATGTTCAGCTTCTTCAGTTTTAAATTATTTTTACCCTGGGACACATTGTCCCTACCGTCCCTACCAACTGTCCCCACCGTCCCTACCAACTGTCCCCACCGTCCCTACCAACTGTCCCCACTGTCCCTACCAACTGTCCCCACCGTCCCTACTAACTGTCCCCACCAACTGTCCCCACCGTCCCTACCAACTGTCCCCACCGTCCCTACCAACTGTCCCTACCAACTGTCCCCACCGTCCCTACCAACTGTCCCTACCGTCCCTACCAACTGTCCCCACCGTCCCTACCAACTGTCCCCACCGTCCCTACCAACTGTCCCCACCGTCCCTACCAACTGTCCCCACCGTCCCTACCAACTGTCCCTACCAACTGTCCCCACCGTCCCTACCAACTGTCCCCACCGTCCCTACCAACTGTCCCTACCAACTGTCCCTACCGTCCCTACCAACTGTCCCCACCGTCCCTACCAACTGTCCCTACCAACTGTCCCCACCGTCCCTACCAACTGTCCCCACCGTCCCTACCAACTGTCCCCACCGTCCCTACTAACTGTCCCTACCAACTGTCCCCACCGTCCCTACCAACTGTCCCTACCGTCCCTACCAACTGTCCCCACCACTGTCCCTCGTCCACCAACCGTCCCAACTAACTGTCCCTACCAACTGTCCCAACCGTCCCAACGTCCCTAGTTCAGCTGTCCCCACCGTCCTACCAATGTCCTACCGTCCCTACCAGCTGTCCCCACTGTCCCTACCAACTGTCCCCACCGTCCCTACCAACTGTCCCTACCAACTGTCCCCACCGTCCCTACCAACTGTCCCCACCGTCCCTACCAACTGTCCCCACCGTCCCTACCAACTGTCCCCACCGTCCCTACCAACTGTCCCCACCGTCCCTACCAACTGTCCCTACTGTCCCCACCGTCCCCACCAACTGTCCCTACCGTCCCTACCAACCGTCCCAACTAACTGTCCCCACCAACTGTCCCCACCGTCCCTACCAACTGTCCCTACCGTCCCTACCAACTGTCCCTACTGTCCCCACCGTCCCCACCAACTGTCCCTACCGTCCCTACCAACCGTCCCAACTAACTGTCCCCACCAACTGTCCCTACCGTCCCTACCAACCGTCCCAACTAACTGTCCCCACCAACTGTCCCCACCGTCCCTACCAACCGTCCCAACTAACTGTCCCTACCGTCCCTACCAACTGTCCCCACTGTCCCTACCAACTGTCCCCACCGTCCCTACCAACTGTCCCCACCGTCCCTACCAACTGTCCCCACTGTCCCTACCAACTGTCCCTACCGTCCCTACCAACTGTCCCCACCGTCCCTACCAACTGTCCCCACCGTCCCTACCAACTGTCCCCACAGTCCCTACCAACTGTCCCCACCGTCCCTACCAACTGTCCCCACTGTCCCTACCAACTGTCCCTACCGTCCCTACCAACTGTCCCCACCGTCCCTACCAACTG
>JACSYO010001055.1:0-44058 GCA_016806645.1 Ophiodon elongatus
GAGAAGAATGGATTATAGGGGGAGGGGAAGTGGAGGAAAGGAGGTGATGGGGAAAGAAAGTGCGAGAGGGCCGAAGCCGGGAGAGGGAGAGAGAGAGAGAGAGAGAGAGAGAGAGATAGTAAACCAATTACCATAGGGCTGGAGAAAGCCTTTCATCCTAGAAATGTCACCACACACGCAAATATACACACTTTATTCTGCCTCTCTCCTGCATACAAAATGGGCTGGTGCATTCCATTACCATTTTAATTTCATTAATATTGTTCCGTAGAGCTAAATGCATCCTGATTAAAGAGTCAAACTATAGCACTCCTTCCTTCTGGCTCTTTGTAGTAGCAAGAAGATGCTGCTTGAAAGAGAGAGAGAGAGAGGGGAAGAGACATGAAAGCGTGGCCTGAGAAAAAGGGCACAAAGGAGAGAAACCAGCTGGGCGGGGTAACTAAAGAAAAGTGAGAGTGTAACAAAAATACTTTTTTTCAGCCATGCTAGCTCGCTGGTCAGTCCACCACTTTGGTTCAGATTGAAATAGGTCAGCAACTATTGGATGGATCGATGCCATTATGTGCACCCATTAATTGACCTCATCTGATGACTCCTACTGGCTTTGGTGATCCTCTAACTTTTCATCTGGAGCATCGTCCGGTCAAGATTTAAATTTGTCCAATATTTTGGTTTCATGAAAGCATACCTACAAGACTGTAGGCATTCCCATCAGCCTCAGCTGTACTTTGTGTTTAGGGCTAATTCACAAATGTTATCATGCTAACACACTAAACTAAGATGGTGAACATTTCCAGCATTAGACCCTCTAAACATGATCAAGTTAGTACCGTCGTTGTGAGCTGATTAGCACGCTAAGGTCAACGTTTAGCTCAAAGCCCCACCGTGCCAATGCAGTCTCACAGAGCCAATAGCATGGCTGCAGGCTCTATAGGGTTTTTTTTTCCACAAGTGTGAACAGCACAAATCACATGGAGTCTTGGGCCACTTTCATATGGGGTCCTAAATCAGATACAGGTCTGTTTTGTTTTTTTTGCAATATAACCTCAGTCTGAACAGCCATTTCGCAGTTTATGTTATTTCTACACAACTATGGATCAACATTCGTCACAATTCTGTGCCGTGAAACCATTCACATCACGATCCCACCACTCCTGGCTCCGACTCTGCATCATTTCACATCCAACTCCATACGGAAGGAGCAGCCATTGCTCCACAAAAAGTAATTATAAAGAATTTGGCTCTGTCATCCTCATCCTCGTTATCATCTGCTCATGAATTTGCTGGCTTCCACTGCACATCAACTTATATACGAAACCATAAACGCTGACTTCAGTGGCCTTCATGTTAACTTCGCTACAATGGCGTGCTGCCTGTGACATCTACGTTATGGTCTTTTGCGAATGCGGTTCAGTTCAGGACCGTGACCAGTTCACACTGGACTCTGATATTGGTCACAGCCAAACAAACAAAAATATCTGAGCAATAAATCAGAATTGAGCACCAGGGCTTGTGGTGTGAACAAAGTCATAGCCCTGTTTAACTCAATCTGGATATATGGTCAGTTATGGTGAGCATTTTAGTGCATGAAGCCAAACATTATATGACTCTGCACTGGGGGGGCAACATATGACAATGAGAAAACGTTTGCTTCCAAAAATATTAGAAACTTTTTATGGACTTCAGGGTGATACTCATTCATTCCTGCTGAGACAATTAAAAAGCCATTAGATGATAAATACTTGACATAGCCCACAGTAATTCATACTCATGCATTTCTTACAGTCAAACTCCAGTCCAAACACACACTTCCGTGTCCTTAGAGGTCCTCAAGCAATTTATGTTCAAAGTGAGGGTCATATATTGTGGAAAAGCGATCTGCGTGATTGCCATCTAGCGAACTGCAGACTGAATATGTCTGACTTCATTTCAACCTTTTCAGCCGTCACATTGTTAAGTGCGAACTCGAGGGATTTCAAAGGAATGTGACTTGGCGGCAGCGGCATTGAACAAGTCGGGTTTTTTAAGATCAGACACTGAAGTGCACAAGAGGACACCTGGGGGAAGATGGGAGTACAGAGCCTGAAGAAAAGCCAGTGCTCACATAATGCACTCAAGAGTCTTTTATCTGAAAAGGTCTCTATAGAGCGCACCCTGAGCACAGAATACAAAAAAAGTACTGTTTTGGCCCCGTGGGAAACAATTTGGGATTCAAAATTCATTAATTATTCAGAAAGATTAGAAATTAAAGTAATATTTCTATTGATGAAAAGGCCAACTTGCCTCTTTGATCATCTATGTGTAATTATTTAGTCCATCAACTGAACCGCCATTACATCTGCTACTTCTCAAGGCTGTTCCTCTATTATATAATTTCTATATCTAGCCAATTGTAATGGCCAATGTTTACCAACCAGGCAAGGCCCCCTGGGGCCCCAGGGGCCCCAGGGGCCCCAGACCAAGAGGGGAACCAAAAGTCATCAAATGTTGTCTGCATATCAGTTGTTTTGTTCATTTTATGTTTGCAAATTTGTTGAGGACACAAACACAAATTAAATATTATTCCAGCATAGGAGCTTGGGTTGCATTGGACTTAATGGGAACTTTGAGGCAACATTTGTATTTGTTAATTGAAGGCAATATTGCAAATTAATGCGCGAAACATCTTCATGGTAATATTGGAATTTCATGATTTTTGCATCAGTGTGGTGAAATACCTTGATTTCTCAGGTTTTGTCTGAGTCTCTACATTAACCAAAACCAGAACCTCCCATCTTGTGAGTATTATTTGAAATGGTTTCTTAACTATATTCATACTACCAAACCCTCTTTTCTTTATAAATATAGAATGTTTGTACTTATTGTATTATTTCACAGAGATTGAATTAAATACTGTGTGATAGCTCCACACATGTGTTTTTGGTACATACCATGACACTATACTACTTTCATGCATGAGATATTTGTGACTGCATATAGTAGAGCACACAAAGGGGATACGGCGGTACCAAACTGGATGAATATGAATGCAAAACACTGGAGCATTAATGCAAGATGAACTTCTAATAAAATCGTGAGGACAAAACTGTCTCTGTTACATTCGCCTTGATGATACTAGTTAGATCATCTTCGCACCATGTTTTTACTACAGCAAACACAACATTTATATATGCAATAGATATATAGGCAATATTATCTCTAATATAACTGATCCAAGCAAATAAAGTAAGTGAATATGCGATTACTTAATATACAGTACATGCACAGACACACAAACCCTGTTGGAGAGTGAAAATTAAAAAGTATATAACTAATTTGATCCCTCTCTTTCTTAGTCATACAAATTTCAGATGAAGCATAAGAGGAACTAAAGATGAAGCATAAGAGGAACTAAAACAAAAACTGCACCCAGGATAGACGATGTTTCAAAGGATGTAATCAGCATGAATCTCTCTGAATATTCTGAAGTAGTGCAGAACTGGTTCTCCAGCACATCAAAAACAGCATCCCAGACATCCTGGACCCTGTCAGTTTGCACACAGAGCCAACTGATCCACAGAGGATGCCGTTTCCACTCAGCCCTCACACATCTTGAAAATAACAACACTTAACGAATTCTCTTATTAAACAACTTAATCCCCATTGATTGTCAAACTTTTTGGTCCTGTGCCTGCCCCTCAACCCTGACCACCGTCAGCGACTGGTTGACAAACAATGAGAAAACTAACTGCGAGTGGTTCAGGAACAGTCAACGCAAAACCAAGAAGTAACAGTTTGAGAACCCTCCAGCCTGGTGAAAGAGAAGCTCAGAAACAGCTGTATTACTGAAGGAAAATAGTTCATAGTTCTTGTTGACTTTCAACAGAGGAGCGATAAAAACCATCCTGACTGGATGATGTGCACGGCCCAGGACAGGAGGGCTCTACAGCACGTGATTACCATCACTCAGAACATCATTGATAATTTGGTTTAAGAGGTGCCTGTGCAGAAAAAAAGACAAAACCCACCCCGCCAAGCCTACCCTGCTGGCATCTGGCAAGAGATTCAGAAGTTTCAGCTGCCGTACCACCAGACTTAAGAGCAGCGTTTTTCCTCAGGCTGAGACCGCTGAACCCTTGAACTCCTCTGTACGCCACCTTAAAAATAGTTTGTTATGTGTGTAACATAAAGGCACTACACCTGGCTTTTTATTGTACAACCCTGTGTTGTAGAATGACAATAACGGAGCTTGTTTTTTGTTTAAATGTCAGTCATGATAGTGAATGGAGTGTGCCTACATGCAGCTGCCTGCCTCAGCATTCTGCGTTGGTTTTTATCTGGGATCAGCTGTTTTTAACTGAAGAAACTAGAAAAGGAGTCTGGAGGAAAATTGAGTAAGCTTTTCAAATCCTGTGACAATTCATATTGCACCAAGCTTCTTTGTTGAGGATGTCCTTGTTGCCAAACACTCTCACTGCTTCCCAGAGAGTTGCATATTTTTCTTATGGCTCTTAATGTGAGTATAGAGTTCACGGCGTTCACTTCGAGATTTGACCATTTCAGGTCTGTCTGGTCTCAGTCTGGTGACTTGGTTAGGCAAAATGACTGCAGTGTGTTATACAGTTATATAGCACTGAGATAGTTCCTATACTTTGGAGCACAATATAGATGTTGTTTGTTAGATGATATTGTTCAACTGAAATACTTCAACTCAGACCTTTAGGACCAGATTGCTTTCAACAATATATTGTGTTACTTGCTAAGATATCAAAACACACACATGTGGGATTATAATATATGATCATCAACCTTTCATATTGTACATCTGACGAAGCAATCTCACCGTCTGTTTAGAAGTTGCTCTGGAGCTGTAGACATTTTGGAATACATTTCTTTATGTGTTTTGTTAGAGCACCATTCTTTGAGAAAAAACATGCAGTAAATCTTAATGTGCTTTTACTCCAAGCTGCTTAGTGTTAAGCTCTTTTAAAATGCAAAGTAACAAAGTGGAGAAGAACGGTGAAAACTTGATACACACACGTGTGCACATCTGAGACAAATCCCTTCGCCATGCAATGTGAATTTACAATAGGATACCAAGTGGCTTTATCAGTGTTTATTACATTTTTCAAAAGACTTAATGTTTTATTTTATGGCTGTATTAAGTTTATTTTCAATAGAAGAGACAGGTTTGTCTGTGGACTTTTGTGATAGACGATCAATACATTTCACAAACAAAAAAGCAGAAATGAGAGTCAGAGCTGCAGAACTAGAAGTTCTGAGCTCCACAGGACGGAGACTTCCCAATTACCTCAGACATTGCAACCACTAAGCTATTCTAGAGTCTCAAACTGTCCACTGAAAGTACCAAAACACTCCTTGATCAAAAGTAGACACAACCCCGCTCTTACCACATCCTTCACAGAGCAGATACAGCATCAACCAGCGTGCAGGTTACTGCTTTTTTTTTAACCAAATTTGGGATTTCCCCAGTTTCAGTAATCTTAATAGAGAGAGGGGAAGTCACAATCAAAAATAGTAGCGGGGGGGAATTATAACAAATGAAATATTCTGATTTCAAAGCATTGCACACAGCCTGTGGAGTAAAGCACGAATGCCTACATGTGTTGCAAAGCTGAATCAGACAGAAGCTAGGTAGTTAGCAAGTAATTATAGTATTTGAAAGGAGAATGTGAAGAAAGAAAGAAAGTTGTAAAATCAGAACTCAAAGTCAAGAAAAAAGTAAATGAGATACGAGCTGGTTAGTCCGATGACGTCTTCATTACGCACCTCTTCCTTTTTAATCTCTTTCAAGGGATTATAAGAAAACAATGTGTGTGAGTAATTGGCAAATCATACACGTAAAGCACTAAACTTAAGTTATGAAATGGATAAACATGTGGCTGGTGAAATGAGCTGAAAATTGTGACTTGAAATAGAAAAACATTTTAGGATTTACGTCAATTATCACAGCAGTAGAGAATTCCAAGAAAAGGAAGGAGGAAGTTGAGAAAACATAGGAAATAGTCAGACTTTTCTTATTGTAGTCAAAATTCAGGCAGCAGCCAAGATTCAGTTTCTGCATGTTGAACCACACTAGGGTCTCTGTGAGCTAAATGCTAATGTCAGCCTGCTAAAGTGCTAACATGACCATTTTTAGTATATGTTTATCATATTCACCATCTTAGTTTAGTGTTTTGGCAAGCCAAGTGTTGGTGTGGCTTAAAAATGAAGTAATATACTATAAAGAAAAATATGCCCACTGAAGCATAGGTGTCAAATCCAATTGAAGGCACTAAAGTGTTTGGTTAAAAGTAAAAATATGAGCTAGCATTATCAAATGTATTTTGAAACACATGAGGTGTAACTGTACACTTGGGTGTCACCATGGGGAAAGTAAGTGTGATATTACATTTTAAGTCAAGAACTCAAGGAACAATTTGAGTGAAATTGATTTGTATTTGTCGTAGATTTGAGGTTTTCTCAACTTTTTTATTTTCTCTCAAGAAAATTACAAGCTGGTAATATTATCGTTTTTTAGTGGCAAGTTCAGTCATTGTTTTTAACTGAGCACTATCTTGGAAAAAGTTCCGTATTTTATCATATTTCTGATCATTTAATCATTGTTGTCATATTCAAATCAATATGATCTCACAGGTTTGTGCAGACGATTTTATCAAGGAAAGAAGTTCAGAGTTTTTAGAAAGTGGAATGAGTATCATTGTGAAACAATAAGAAAATCACTGATTTCATGAGACAAAACAAGTGCGCCAATTAAACTTGTACAAATATACAATTGTGGACATATTCCAAAGATACATTACCAGAATCATAATAATAACTATTTGATGGCACAGTGTGGCAGATATTAATCGTTTCAGCTGGTCATCTGACAGGAAGAACATCTGTCATTATTGTTGCTAATTTGAGGAAGATCTTATATAAATACTCCTAAGAGTTGACTGGACATGAAGCTAATCCCTCAGTGTGTGATTGAAATAAAAAATCTACCGAAACCTTTCCTTCCAGTCTCCGGGTATTTATTTCATCTTATCTCAGTTCATGTATTTTCCTTTCAGTTTATAGAGCAGGTATCGCCAGATCTTTCCAGTTTGCGCGCGCGTGCGCGTGTTTGAAACGGGTGTTTTTTATTATTTTTCCAATTGGCTGAAAGCATGAATTGCCTGAGTGTTTCATCTCACTTAATCTTTAAGCGAGCGCAGTGTGTTCCGTTTTGTTTTAATACCAAGATCGCACCCCGCTGCCGACGTGCGTGGCTGGGGAAATCCCTCCCGTTCGGAAGAATATAAAATTTGAAAGACAAAGCAGTCCCCTCATGGAAGTCCGCCAGGGAAGCTCCGAAATGCTCCTCAACTTGCAGTGCTTTTTGTTCGCCTGCGGCGCGCGCCGCTTTCCGCCCATTCTTCTGACTTGCCCGCTGCTGCACGCTTCCGGAGCTCCAGTCGGAGACTTGCCCACCGACATCCCGGCAGGTGATCCCTCAGGTGAGGAGGAGGTGGGGCCCTCCGACCGGCTGAGCGCCTCTCCGGTCTGGCTCGCGCTCCTCGGAGCAACCAAACGCCACAAGAAGGAGGTAAGCGGTTTATCTTCCAGGATGCCGTTTCTGACACGAGGATCGAGATGGACTGGGAAGAGAAGAGTGGGCCGATTGTTTGGGGTTTTTTTTCTCGCTTTCTGAGCACTTGTAAAGTAAACTGCACGACTGACCTCCATCATTTATTTGTTATCACTTCCCCTCAGTTTGAAGATGAATTCCAAAATGAGTTTAGATATCATTTTCTGGAGAACTACAAAGTCTCCTCACTTCCAGCAGGCTGCCCTCTCTCCAACTTCAGCAAGGTATGTGTCTCCTCCCTTGTGCTCCTGTTGGTGACAGGAGAAACTGGGCGATGGGTTGAGTTGAGCACTGACGGTCATTTTCTTCCTCTCTCCTGAAGGAGGCTTGTCTCCACAGACTGGCCCAAGGCCTGCTTATTTACACAGTCCTTCTCAGGCATGTGGAGAAGGAGTACCCCGGCAACTTGATCTGCTCAGTGGTCAAATAACTTCTTAAGCAGCGTTGGATTTATTTGATGGCCCCATCATTAATTTATCGGAAACATCTGGAAGAACTGCCGGGTCTGCAGTCGCCTCCTGTCAGCGTATTCAGCAATGGAGCCAGCGCAGATGACCTATTTATTATTTTGAGCCTGGCGTAAATGTCTATTTACGGTTCTGATCACGTCTTGATGTTAATTACCTAGCAATGAATTGGATTACATCCTCGGGTTATTATTATGATACAACACTGCTTGTTCATGTTATCCCACTTTCACCTCTGGCCCACAGATGAGCAACCCCGAACAGGTAACGGCACTGACCAGCAGCCAGGAGGCGCAGTTGCTGGGGGCCCTCGGCAACCCCGACGCTTTCCAGAGGAAGATGACTGCACACAGCATCCTGCGCCAACTCCACCACTTCCTCATCGATAGCAAAAGAGCCATTACTAAAAGGGAGAACGCCAAGGGAAGTGTTGGCACACACCAGTTTCTATAACCAAAGGTTTCAAGATGATATCATTAAAAAACAGCTATGAAGCGACCTCGTGAAGATTGGGTGGCGTCGATACTGCTGCTGTTCTCACACTGAAGTATTTTTGATTTTAAGGGGGGGGAATGATGACCTGTTGAGGAGCCGACCTCCTGGCTCTGTCCACTTCAGGGCAAGTGAATCTTGTTATTTTGACAATCATAGGAAAGTCCATGACGGTGGGGTTCTTGCACTAAAAGTGCAATTTGCACTAGATAGGGATTTTATTTTTGTCGATTGATTCCTAGATTAAAGACATTACTTGAGCAGCATTGTTAAGACTGCATTACTTTTTATACTGTTTTTTGAGAAGCAATAATTATTACAATAATTTACTGTTGACAGTACTGTTAATTTATCTACATTGTGAAACTGAATTTGTTGTTGAATTAATTACAGCGTAATGAGCTGTATTTTGAATGCACATGACCAATAAGTAATTGGAAGGAATATTTTGTACTCCTACAGAAATGAA
This sequence comes from Ophiodon elongatus, assembly GCA_016806645.1. NCBI lineage: Eukaryota > Metazoa > Chordata > Actinopteri > Perciformes > Hexagrammidae > Ophiodon > Ophiodon elongatus. The sequence continues at coordinate 9,044 of JACSYO010001055.1, forward strand.
AATATATCTATTAAAGCACACGTTTATGAAGAACTTTATTTAAACTAAAATCTAGTTCTGCAGCACCGAGCATGGTCTCAGATTTCCATTCCCTCGGTGAAGTCTTAAATTACAAATAAAAAAAAGGAAAACATGGAATGAATGGTATATCCAAACATCGCTGTCACACATTCCCAGCAATACGCCGACATATAATCCAGTCAACACCACATATTTTCAAGAATGAAGTCTCGATTCCAGCTTGTTGATCCAAATATCTTCCGTCCATGTAGCAGACACTCAATACATCTCTAGAGCTGTATGTGTGGACATGAACAGTATGGCCACACGTAACATGTATTCATTACTTCTCTGATATTGGACAGTATGATTTATGGAGAGGGACGTGAAGGAATAATGTCCTGGATTTCCAATGACGGGTGGGTCACATGGCCTCGATGAGGGGAGGGGGCCGGCTGTGTGGCGACGTTCTTTAGCCCCATAGCAAATTTTCCAGAAAATTTACTCCACCTTATTTAGCTCACTTACAGATACAAGAAATAGCTAACTCCTCGATAAATAAAAGCACAGGATTTACAGGCGTCAGAGCTGTTTAGGAGAGAAGTCAACTCATTTCCATCACTATCAGCAGGAGTGGAAAGGTACACAAAAGTCATGGTTGGTTCATAGTTCAGGACAGTGGGAAGAAAACCCTTAAAAAGACAATAATGCATTCGTCAAAGACAGACAAAATCCTCTTGCTGTGGTCGGAGGTATGGAAATTGCAGCTTTAAACATTCAAAACACCCACACGTTTAGAGCAACGCCCACAAACTGCCTTTGACTGATACACATTCCTTACTACGTTGTAGCTGCGTGCACCGGCCGTGATGGTACCAATACACAAACCGTTACAGCTCTAATTATTAGGAAGGTTTTCCAGTAAAGAGGGAAAGTAGCAGATCTTTTGTTTATGACAAGCTAACCGTGCAATTCCTTCAATATGGAGAGGTATTCAAAGATGTAAGCCTCAATAAATTAAAAGAGATGCGCTGCAAAACCTGACCTACATAGCAGGAGGAGAAACGTTTAAGATGCGGGCTCTTTCGTCACATCTTATGATGCACTTTGTTACCATTTAAATATTTCTGTTGAGTAAATAACAGAAACAATCTTAAGATCTTAAATGTGCAGCAAATCATGGAGAACCATGAAGTCAAATTAAATGATTCGGTTATTAATTGTTGAGTCTCCACGATCTTAATATATAGATCACAACACACAGAACTATAGATTTCACTTTGCTGCCAATTATTGAATCAACGTGTACACCTAGCTGACAGTTAGTCCTACTGCTCCACCACTAAAGGCAATACATCCCTCAGGTGCAAAGCTGTGAAAACTCCCTTTAGCATGGAGCATAAATCTCACAACAAACTGTATTTACCTCAAGACTGTGGGTTCAGGCATTCCTGGATCTGCTCCTCGTTTGAAACCTTTAAATGAAAAGCATAAAGAAGACATTTAAGCATACTGGTTTACATTTCAAAAGAAGAGCCATTTACTGTGTGACACAGTAAAAACAGAATCTCGGTCCTCCAAAAGACCGTTATTACCATATTGCTATATTTCAATACTGTGGAATACTGTGATAGGGCCTGTGGGACTGCATTTCTGTAAAGTAGTAATACACATGTCTAATTCTCAACATCCCACACACAGAAAGGAACTTACTAATGTTCCTAGTATCTGTTACTCTAGTTCCATTCAAGGGTCATGGGCGGAGTCGACTATGATGCAACCGATTCTTGAGAAAAAGACGAGAGCGTTATCATTTAATCATTCACTCTTTAAATGGAAGAACAGGAGGATTCCCAAATCCCAGAGGAGAGGCTGACGTGTCTGACCAAATCAAAGAGGTTTATTTAAACCTTCAAATCCTGAAGAAGCAAATGAGTTGCAAGAAAGAAATGCGTGTGGGAGGGTTAACGAGAGGCGGACTCAACGCTGGCATGCCTAGTTGTTCTTTTTTGAGTCTGTAAGTGACCTGATCCAAAGCTTAGAAGGAAGAATCCTGGTACTGAGTCCTCCATATAGAGAAGACAATCTGCCAAAAATATCTTTTTCTTTCCTCTTCTTCTAAAAGTCTGAGAATTAAAAAGCCGCTTGTTTCATGAGAGATCATGGGCAAAGCCTTCATCACATCGTGGGATTCCCTTCACGATTGGCAATGCACCTCATTGAGACTTTTTACATACTTTACATGCAACACGTCATACTACTTCTCCAATTTAAAGTACAGTAACGACATGGAAGCCCTAAATACCAAGGTTATACAACCAGTTCGTTTGATATAAATAAAACTAAACTGGGATTGTGAGCCCTGTTGTCTTCTTATCTCTGTATCGATGGCAGAAGAGCAAAACCTCCTATCTGAAAAAAAAAATCACTTTTTTGAGAATACAAAAACAAATTGTTCTTTACTTGCAGAATGTTATTTGTTAAGGATACCCAATACATAATACAAAAAAAAAGAAAAATATACAAAGTGCAGATAGGAGGTTACTCCCACTTTCCCTGGATCATTTTGCAGATAGGAGGTTTTTCACTTTGGCCATCAATATGTTGTTTCTATAAATGGTGCCAACCCAATCTGGTGGGTCTCAGTTATCGGGACCGAGGTGGGCCAACACGGTGGGTATGAAGCCCCATCGGATGACAAACTGGCCGCATTGGAACAGCTGCTGCAGCCGCTGTTTGGTTTCTTTGCTCAGTTTAGCCATGTGTTGATCCTGGACGGCGACGAAGCTGCGACGACCAAGGACAAGGAGGAGGAAGTGACGTCGGGCCGGTGACTGACGTCGTCCGGCTATCGTCGGCCGCCACCTTGTGGACGGACATGGAACTGCGAGTCTGCTTCAGGTCATTGGATTTTAATACATGTTCAGTTTAAACCGAGTTCTGCTTCACAGTTTCACTTAATTGTAAAGCCGAAGTGGCCCAAAAATATATTCCGATAGCTGCATCTTATTCATAGAAAAAGAAAATAATTGTATAAGCCCATATTTTTTAAATGTTATTATTGTGAGACCATGGTTTAAGTTATTTAATTTCAAGAATGCAGGAAGTGCATAAAACCTATGACACAACATAGTCATAGCTCAGTGAAAACAACACGCACAATGTTTCATTTTGAATCGTCACAAATAAACAACTAATGTAAACAAGAACCTATGGCTTATTTTTAAATCTAAAAACTTAATATATATGCAAATAAATGAATTTATAAAAGTGCAAAAACAATTACTGATTGGGACTTTAACATCTTTGATTACAGTGTAAATATTAAGCCCTGATTTTGAAATCTAACACTATTTCAAGTATACTATGAAACAGCACCTTTCTCGAGCAGTAGTGTTTAACATCTGTCTAGTTGCCTACATAACGCAATGTCTACCACCAAATTGCTCCTGATGGGCAAGTGGCATCTTGCAGAAGCATTGTTATCAGAGAATGTAATAATTAATATACTTACATGGCCTATACAAAAAAAAAAGCTAAGTTGTGAAGTTTTATGTTTTGAAATGGATTCTGAATGTAAAACAGTCACGTTTGATGACGCTTTCCAGCCGAACTAGAAATGTAACTGAGCACACAAGTGAAATATAGAAACACTTTATTCCGAGAAGTTGTAGCAATGAGTTATCTTCAGACATAAAAAGGCCAATTTAAAATCAACTTTAGTACAACAGTATGATGTACAACAAGAGCTTACCCATTCACATTCTGTAAACCCACATACAGAAACACGATGATTGTTATGGTCCCACCAAGCTATGGACACCCGACAGCTCTAGGACACCGACACCAGAACTCACTTTTGTTCGAGGGTGGGCCAGCTTGATTTAGGAAACCAAATGTAGCAGATGTGTGGAGTTTAATTACTTTTTTTTTGCAGATTATCATGTTCATGAAAGGATATGGTGAATAATGCCTCAGCACACAGACACAATACTGACACACACACCTTCCCACTGCAGAACACACAGGAATAAGATCAGTTAGAGTTTTGGTCGACACTTTTCCATCTTTAGTCAGGGCTATCAGATTCCTTCACCTCTGTACTAGTAGGTGGACTTCATGTCTGGGTGGTTCAAATCCGCACGGCGCAACAAATCACATCTCTCACAGGAAAATACCACAGTTGAGAGTCAGAGCTCTCTTGTTCATCATAAGAAAATACCAAAGTTGAAACACAACTTGTTTGATCTTTCAAGTGCAAAATTCAATACTTAACAAATCATTCACACCCGTCATCCCCTAAGTCAAAATCATCTTCGTCATTTGTCAGAAGTTTGGAGTTTTATTTTTGCCATAGAACAGCAATTCAGGAAGGTGCTAAAGGAACGAGAGGGAAAGACACGAATATTGCTTCTCCGTCACAATGACAATACTGTGTGATTGTAAACATCATGAATTCTTAACATACTGGTTGATTATTAAGTGGTCATGTTTCTGACGTGTTGAGAAAGAATGCAGATTCTCTGTAAAAAAAAAAAAAAAGAAAAAAAAAGAAAAAAGGAGCAAAACTGTAACTAAAGTGTGAATGAAAAAACACTATAGGAGAGATTTGTATTGCTATGAGAAGGGATACATTTTTTTTAAGTAGTTGAAACATTTGTTTCATTTGTTTCAACTTGGAGAATCATACATTGTTCATTGTATCAATCAGCAGCCTTTACTCTAAAAACAATTGTACATACACACATCCAGTCAACACACTCGAGCATGCCGACACATACTCAACATCTGCCCTCTGACAAACCTGGGCACGGTCAGGATGGATGTATGGAAAAGCCATGCAGGGCAACAAATGCCGATTAAAATACTTTCCAAAAACTTTTCCACACAGTTTTTTTAGTAATAAGTTCAGAGTGCACCCATTTACAGACAGGCTGCTCTGTGATGGAGTGCAGTTTTTTTTTTTCCTGGCACGACTTGACAGCAGCCGTGCACTACTAAGTCAGTGAAGCTGGAAGTGACATTCCTGACATCCGGCCTGCATCAGGCCCAGAGGAGACTCTGCTGGGGGGGAGGAGCAGGGCAGCTTTACAGCACAGAGAATCAGACGTTAGGATGGAGCGAGGAGAGATCCAGCAGGAGTGGTCGTTCATGTGTTTCTGGTCTACTGCAGTTGGCATGGCTTGGAGTTCCAGGTCACAGGTACAGGGTCACATGATCAGAGGAGAGGGTTTAGGTAGTCAGGAGTCACACAGAGTTCAAAGGTCAGCGCCAAGGTGCACGCTGATGCTCGGGGAGCGCTGCGTGTGGTTTGCCGCCGGACTCAAGTACCCCAGTCCATCGTCCTGCAGGCTGCATGAGTAGCGGCCAACTTCAGAGGCGGTGTGGTTGCTGGAGGGAGGGGCGTTGTTGCTGGCCACCTGCTCGAAGGAACGCGAGAAGACGGCGCTGGCGGTGCGCGTCAGGCTGGTGAGAGCTCCTGCCTTGGGCACCGATTGGCTGGAAGTGAGCGTCAGTCGCTTGACAGAGAGCTCTGCGTTCTCGCTGGCGGCCCGGCCCATTGTTAGAAGGCCCGCTTCCTTGTCCTTGCTGGTGCGCCCGCCGAGCCGACACTTTTTCATGGCCTTGGCCCCCAGGTTCAACGTGGTAACACTGTTGCTAATTGTGATGGTGGGTGGGGTCATGTCCTGCCCCATCCCACCTGGCCACACCCCTTCATCCACCTCCGAAATATCCATCAGCTCATCCGGGGAACCCAGATCCACTGCGTCTGTGAGAAGGTCAGAGGGAGACAAAACAAGCACTGAAATGAAAAACAGGAGCATGCAGATGAAAACATAACCACCTCTTCTGTCATCCAGCCCATCTGAGCCAATCAAATCATGAGCATTAACCAGGTTTAAAAACAATAAACAATGTATTAAATGTTTTGCATGTGGGGCAAAATATGTAGGGCTGCATGACAGACGAGCTCTTTAACTGTCCAGCAGGTGGCGCATTCACACTGTAACCTCAGCTAACAGGGACATCTTGCCACCTGACACGAGATAATGCAAGTTCAGTATTTCAGCCCAGAACACAGGTTAGTTTAACCAGCAGCGCTGTGAGACAACAGCGGGAGGTTTATTGAGGAGTGCATGTTTTGTCCCGAAGGAAGGAGGACAGAGTCAAAGAGCATAGGCCTAGGAAGGTCCACACAGGGAGTGTAGAGGAATGCAAACAGAAAGCCACAAATACATAAACCCTGTGTTACCACTAAGTCTAAAGACATACACTCATATACACATCTGTCCTGCTTTCTTCAAGGCAGACCTGTGTGAGTGGCCACACCGCATACGCACAAATACACACTTTTGATCTGATGCTATCACTGTAACAGAACACCTGTAAACAGCTGGTAATCAGACAGATAGGCAGGTCCTGTTAAAGTCTTCCACGGTCAGATTTAGCCTGCTGTAAACTGTTCAGGGGTCAGATTCAAGTCCAGATTTCACGTTTTGAGCAGCTCTTGCATCAAATAACTCAGGACCTGCATATCTTTCCTCAGCTCCTAGCTACCACTCAGAAGGAAGTCATCTGTTCCAGGTGCAACCCAGGAGTAATGTGTCGAGGCGTACCAAGGTGTCCTACAAGAGACACACAAGCTTACTGATCTTTACAGTAAAAGCCAGGAGTTAGAGCCCGAAACAACATTGTAAGCATGCAATCTCCTGATACTGGCACAGCTAACAGATAATATCTGGGCCATATGATTCAAGGTCATCAGGCCTTTTTGTTATCAGTGACTTGACCTCAAGCTTTAGTAGATATAAACAGCTCATACTAAGTTAATGAAGTCATGATTCTTATTGTTTTGGGATTCTACACTAAAGAAAACATGCTTGTTAATATTATATTCCATTTCTGCCGATAGATCCTCCTAAATGCTCCACATTGCTCCTTTAAAACTGTTTACATTACGTTTAATTGCTTTCAATAGGATCCACTTAATTTTGCTCAACATAAAAACGTCACTTTATCTTGTGCGATTCAGCCAAGCGCATTTCATTATTATGCATTTTGATTGGGTTATTGATCCGTTATTCAGTTAGATCTATAATAATAATAATAATAATAATAATTAGACTCAAGGAATCTCAGCAGGAGATCTTTGTGAGGAAGCTTTAGCCACAAAGGAGAGAGTGAATGAATGAGTGACGTTGGATTGACAGATGAGAGGAATAGTGCAATTAGGCAAAGAGAGCATGGTGGAGCCCAGCGCAGAAGGTAAAAAGGGAAGTCATCATACAGCTTTTCAGACCACGCCCCCACACACACGGTTACCTAGGTTACCCCGGGAGTGGGGCAGTGGGAAGGAGGGGCTGGACCTTAGTACTGGCTCCTCCCTGTGGAGGCCGACCCAGAACCCTCATTCTCCACCATTCGCCTCACAGACTTCTGCCTCCTGACCTCCTGACCCCGCGTGCCGGAATCATGACCACGGAGATCCATGCTGACCTCGGAGGAGGCGCCCAACGGGTCGCAGTCGGGCTGAGCACGGCCGTCAGGGCGTGGCCGCAGGGAATCTCCGTTGGGCATTCGCTCGCCGCTCACACCTGTCACACTGATCTCGGGGACGGCCACGCCCCCCACTGCAGCATCACTGTCTACACTCACCTCCTGGGACTCTGGTGGGGGAGGGGGAGCATGGAGGGGTAGCAGGACAATACATAACAATACAACACACATAGATGGACAGAAAGACACGTACCATGCACACATACACGAAAAACAAAAAGCCGGCCGTGTGCACAGGCACACACGACCACAGTAACACAAGACAAACAGAGGTAATCAATGTAATGGCAGAAAAATAAAAAGACAAAAATCATAGTGATCAGAACATAACACATGGTCAAAGTACATGCAATATGGAGATGAATATGAACACAATAATGGAATGGAAACAAATTCCATACAGAGTCTCACTCAGCCCTCGACACATTAATTAATAGTTAATAGTATTTTCCTCCATCATCTGCTCATAACAAAAGCTTTACACATAAACAAGCAGCTCGGATACGAGCCCCAATGAGCATGATCCATAGCAGGAACAAGGGATGTTGGGCTTAAGATCAAACCTGCTCATTAAACTTGCTGAAGGCCGTAATTTACCTGCCTTATCTGTACTCTGCGGTTTAGAATTAAGAGAGAGCTGCTTTTCCCCAAAGTCTCATTTGTTCTACGGCCATCTAAATACTATTGGATTTCTTTACAACAGAGCTGAAACTACACAAAACACAACTTATTCAAAACAACAGTGTACACACTGCAGCTGATCTGTATTCTAGTATAAATACACTATTTGCTCTCTGGTTTCCTATTTTCTCCTATCTGTCAAATTCAGATTGGACAGGAAGTCATGGTTTTGAATGAGGAGATGCTCAAAAGGAGGTAGACGTCTGATGATAACGACAATACTAAAGTACACAGTGACTGAAGGGCGTGAAATGGTAGGATGAGTGAATAATGAGGAGATCTTAACATCGTGCTCTCTCTCCTTTGGTGTGGATTTGTTCTTCAGTCAAACAATTTCATTTTTATTACCCCGTAAAAATGTGATTACAAAATGTGAAAAGTGAGCGTGACAGCTCCTCTCTCTCTACGACTTAATTAGCTCTTCAGTCTCACCGTGTCTCTTCCAGCGGTGTCCCCTGATAGAGAGGGAGGTGACAGCATTTCGGGAGATCCTGGAGGAGGTGGGTGTGATCTCCACCTGGATACTCCGTGCACCCTCCTTGTTGTTGCTCTTCAGTGCAGCGCCGTGCAGTGACGACTTGGTGGCATTACCAACCTGAGGGACGAGGAGAAGCAAACACACCCACAAACATTACTCCTTCAGAGGTTGCCAGAGTTTCCCAGAAGGATCGCCCACTGGCACATGCCAGTGAGGAACTGCTGCTCACTGACAGGTTAGCAACATGTTTTATACAAGGTGGTAATTCTGTGACAGTCTCCTGCTGGCAGAGTTGTGTTGATACGATAGCTGGTATTTCATAACACCAAATTCTAAAGATGTCTTCTTCAAGTGTAGAGGTAACCGGTTCCTGAAGTAGAGAAAACAATGAAATGATGCTGTACAATTTTTATGTGGTTCATTGTTTCTAAAAATACTAACAAACTCAATGCACATGCTTAGGTTCCCCTTTATAACCGGCACTAATGTGTCTCAGGGCCAGATTGTATCTGAATGCAATATAACCACACTAAATGTACACTCTTCACTATGTCCATACTAAGATCCAGGTGTAAGTTCTTCTCGTGGAAATGTAAAATATGTGAAAAGAGATTCATCGGCTTTTAAAAATATTTTTTTGTAATTACCGATTACATTTGATGATGCATGGATTACTGCAACAAAACTGTTGTATTTCAATTCTAACTATAAACTGCAAATTGAACAAGTTCAACTATGGAAAAAGATCCAAGTGCAAAGGCAGTGGACCAATACACAAAAAGTGTAAGAGCAGTATTTATTATATCACACATTTTGCTCTCAAGATCAATAATCCAATTTCTACCAGATTTATGCATAAACCTAAAAGCTTAGTACAAACTCACTGAGTTGCACAGACTAATGATATAAGAAAAACAGAACGGCTTTGTATTTCGCTCTATATAACACCATTTCACAAGTCTTTCCATAATGACCTCTACTGTTGCTGGATTTTCTCAAGTGGCACTAATGATCATGTAACAGTTGAGTACGTAACATGAGGTAGAGGGCGTCATAATCACAATACAACATGTCTTTTGTCTGTGAGGCTGCAACACTTTGGTCTCATGAGGGCCCGTCAACAAGCTATGCTGAGATAGCAGGTGTGTTCCACTGCAGCAAGAAAACACGAGACAGGACGCTGATACCTGAACACTTCCACACGAGGGTGTGTGTGTTCATGGTATGTGTCTTTATGTTAAAAACATCTTTTCAAGCCCCATCAGCAGCATTATTATTATTAATGTGAATCCAAAGGTTGTGCGTTTTGATTGTTGTGGAGATGCACACCTTAACTTGTGTAGTAATACTGTGGGCTTAGGTTCAATCCTCTACTCCCTGGGCCTCAAGGATTATAGCTTAACTGAGCAGAGTGAAAAGCATGTAAATAATCTCGTGGGATTACATTCTGCTTGCAGTCTCTGACACACACAGAGAGAGAGAGAGAGAGAGAGACCAACACAATGCAGCATAGTGTGCTGTGCATGAATCAAACCACAGGCGAGCATGTGCGTCTAAATCACATGCTCACTCTCCCTCTCAGACACGCACGCACACGCACACACACACACGCACACGCACACGCACACACACACACACACGCACGCACGCACACGCACGGTCAAAAAAGGGAGATGTGCTTGTAGAAGAAAAAAACGAACATGATTGCACCCACCAATAAAGCTTCAGGGAACAGCTCCAGCTGGGCCCGATACAGAACGTCATCCAGTGCTTTGGATCCCAGTTCAACCTCCCCATTACACCTGTACACAAAGACATTCATTGAAAACACACACAACACATGCAGATTTAAGGTTCCCTGTGGAGTAATAGACCTCTAGTAGCGCTATGGATTGGTTTTCTGATTGGGTCCCTGTTCTGTTTATCTGGTGCACAAGGACACGCAGCCCACTGGCGTCTCACTATTCCATTGATCAACAGGTGGTGGTAACAAGATATGCACTGGCAGCAATGCACCAGCAAAGACAGGGAAGAAGAAGACTGCAAGCTTGTAAACATTGATACAAACACTGCTGGCTTTCTCTTTCTTGCAAATGTTTTATGAGTAAGGAAATTGTTTGTGAGACCTGAAAGATACACTCAATGCGTTTTGGTGACTGAAGCTGAATCCAAAGATAAGTTTTGGGTGTTTACAAGAAAACTCCACAGGGCACAGTTAGTCGTTTTTTTATTTTAACTGCTTGTTATATTGTGTAAAAGATGTCAAGTCATTTGAGAAATGCAACCCAGCAGCATAAACTGGTTCATACACAAAATGAGCACGCTCTTTGAATGTCACAGTCCAACCTCTTTTAAAAAAAGGTACGTTGTAAGATTATGGGCACAAATCAAATAAAGTCAGAGATAAGTCACATGGAGCAGATTTTAAGAAAAACACTCAAAATGTAAGACATGAAAAGATAGAGCTGATCAGTCGGGGCTGTGTTGCTCTGGTAGGCACGTGTGTACACTCACAAGGCGTAGTGTATCCCTGTGATGAGCTGAACCAGGAACTCTGACGTGACCGTCAGTCGTGTGCTAATGCCTTTGTAGCGCCGTATCTGTTGCCGCGGGTAACCGCATATACACACCCTAGAGGACAGCAAATGAAAACACAATAGGGGGGCTTGTATCAGTGGAACAGGGAAGCTTAAATCAGGGCAACCACTCCACTGAGCCACTTGGCTGCAGCTCTATTAAGGCAATTTACTTCCTGGCAAAGTCTATAAGAGGATCAGATACGCAAGTGCTGGTAAAATAGTGTCTATGTATGTTTAGCCGTATTAAAGTAGGCTCCTTAAAAACATTCACAATCAAGAAATTACACAATGATCATCAATATATAGCATGAAATTGGTGTGCGCGTACTTATAGATTCCTCATGACAAAGTGTGTGTGTGTGTGTGTGTGTGTGTGTGTGTGTGTTTTACCTGGAGCTGAGCTGGCAGAGGGACTGGAGGGAGGTGGCGGTCATGTAGCTGAGAGCAGCGTTGTAGCACAGCAGCAGGAAGGTCAGCACGTCAAATCTCAACAACACAAACATACCCTTAAAATAGCATGTCCACATTACAACATGACAACATTTGAAACTTATCAGATCAGAAAATCACAGACACAGTTTTCTCTTCCATCTATAATGTAGATAGACATACCGTAATCAAAGAGATTGGAAGATTACAAAAGCAGTACTCCACTTCTAGCAGAATCAGAGATTTCTTCTTTTTTATTCCATGCATTCCTCGTCAAAACCTGGCATCTACAGTACATTACCCACAATTCAACTCAACTGCGACTCAGTTCTGAGATGTGGGTGTGTTATGCTACAGGTCTGATAATATCTCATATTTCTAAGTCCACATCCCCAGATTGTCAAACTCCAGACTGGTCTTCAGTCTCAACCGACACTGAATCGAGTGACATCACTTCGAAGCAATTTATCAGATTTTTCACAGCTGCCTCATAGAATTCTTTCTTCCACATAGGAAGTAGTTTTCCCAAAGACTTGTTCACATATTGTCGTTTTCAAAAAGTGCTACTGCTCTGAGTTTATACATCAGTCAGTGAAAAATACAACATGCACTAACAAGACCAACAACTACTGCTACGCGAGGAGAATAAGATAAAAGTATCTCTGCTTGATCTTGAAACGCAGCCCAACTTGTTTTGTCACATAAAAATTCTTCTCCTTTTAAAATGATCTACCAATCAGCATTGAGTGCAAGAAAGCAAAAACGACTGCCATGGGCCATCACTGAAGCCAGTGTAGAAAATAATTGGCCCTGGCAGCAGCTAAACTCGGTCACTACATAAGTCTGAGGACAAGAGTCACTGAAACTACCACATTTAATAAGACTGTCAGACAACGGCTGCTTTCAAACCTCACCAGTATGGTTCGGTTAAAGCAAACTCAGGTCCGTTTGCCTGGTAAGTACGGTTCTTTTGGGCTGGTGTGAAAGCCGTCAATCGAACCCTGATGCGGACGTAGCACTCAAACAGAGATCGTGTGAGAAGGTGGGTCTCGGTGCCGTTCCCAACCACAAGGATATATGGTGGCAGACGTGATTTTAGCGTGATTTCAAAAGCTAAACTACTAATAAAGCCATCTGCAATTGTAAAATCTATTCAGGAAGCGATTCAGGAATTTATGCAAATCAACAGATTTGCATGTCAGCATTTTCCCTGATTAATACCTGTGCTGACTGATAATATATGTTGGTCCAAATGTATTATTAACATTCGCATTTCTATCAAATTACACTAGGATATGAGATATAGTCAGTCACAGATCATAGTGTATTTAACTTTTTAAGACAACTGATGAAATGTGGAAGTGAATAAAATGCATTCAGCTTCATATTGTCACAAAAGAAGAAATTCATTTCTTGGCAAGATGTTGCATGGTTCATTTCAAAAGAAAAAAAACAAAAAAAGGAAAAAAACTGTGTGCCTGATTTGGCCACTGAAATACCCAGTGCTTCTTTGTAAGATTGTCCTTCCTCCTTCATTTGCTTTTCTATTTTGGGTTGTCTGTTTGCTGCCAATTCTAAGCAGGCAGACTGGCAGCTCACTACCAGGAAAGCCATTTTAAAACGTGCACAACCTCCACCCTGCTGATATGTTAACATCCATCCAGCAGATTTTAAAATAAGTTTGCCCATCAAGCCTCTTACCTGTTTTGTGCTGTAAAGGTCTCTCTCTGGAGGTGTGGTCCGCTGTACACCACCCTGCTCAGCCCGTGATTGGCTAGAGCCCCCTCTGTAAGGGCAATGGAGCCAATAGCGGAGGGCTGGACGTGGGGAGAAGAACATGAAGTTTCTAAACTGGACATTTCTGCAAAAGCAAATTAAAAGAGCCGAGCGCATTTGTGTTTGTTTCTCACCTCATGGTACACTGACGGTTTGGAGAGGGAAGGGACAGTAAAAGATAATACTTTACTTTGTCCATCTTTATCAACTATTTCCTGTGAAAGAGAAAGACAGGAAGACAATGAGAAAATATTTCTGTGGGCGAGAAAAACAGAAGTTTTTTTCTGTGTGTGCCCTAAACCTCGAAAGTGTGTGTGCTTATTTCTTCAAGCACACTCATCTGTTATATGTGGGTGTTTATGTGTAGACCTCAGGGTCTCCACTTCCCAAATCAGTCTGCTTGTGTGTTTGCTTATTTGTGTGTATATATATATCGTGTGAGCACACATGCACTAACCCCGGGGTTTTCCAGTCCCCTGTGTGCATTTTAATGTCAAATAGATTAATAGAAGCCAACCAGTGAGTTGAGTGACAGCTGACCTATTCTGCTATTCAGAGAGGAAGTTAGGGGACACTGCACTTAGCTGATGGATAGAACATTGAGAGACAAAATGGATGAAAATAGGACTCAACACACTTTAATAATTACTAGTGCTGACATCTCTGTGGGAAGCTTAAGAGGCATTTGCAAGGAGCAACCATTTCATATTGTGCATTACCAAAGTCACTTTGTTTCAGTTCCTCTATTTCTTACCCATATTCCCTGTCACTCTCCATGCATTGCTGTCTAACAAGGCAGAAAGTGCATAAAGGAATCAGAGACAAGAAAAAGTTGAGTGTCCCCTGCTTCTGGAACTGCATGATTACACCCATTGCTTAGGATCAAGGACCTTTTTTCTTGGTGTTTTTCCTTTCCTTGTACTTATCACACTGGAAACATTTTATTGTCATTAACAAGAACAGCTCTCCTTTACTGGTAATAAGTAACAGCTGTGACATAAGAATGTGGCATTGAACGCACGCACGCACGCACGCACGCACGCACGCACGCACGCACGCACGCACGCACGCACGCACGCACCATCCTCTCCCCTACCAGGTTGTAAATGCCCAGCAGCAGGGCCTCGATGCAACCGGATGTGTGAGGGTCTCTGGCTGCGCTGACGGACAGGAGGCTCCACAGGAGCTCTGGCAGGAACTGGAGTGTGAAGCGCTGCAGCTGCGGCTCACCGCTTCGGTAAAACTCAAATAACTGGTGACACACTGGCTCCAGCAACTGGGGAGGACAGAAAGCCAAAAACATGAGCACATGGTGTCATCCTGACATCGGTCTACAAAAATCTGCAGACAGCAACTGTAAACCGTAATACATTTGGCATCTACGTATAATAAGTAATGTCAGGATGATGCACAGCAGGATATACAGTGTGTTGAACAAAAAAAAAAACAATAGGCTATTAGAATATGAGCTAATCAAGGGTGTGTAAAAAAAGAATAGTGAAAAGGTTAATGGTGGCCCTTGAAACATGACAAAATACTAATAGTGTAGTCAGGATTTTACAAAAGATAACAGATATTTAAGTGTGTGTCCGTACATCACTGTAGTTCTCTCGGATGACCTTGTAGAGTGCAGGGACAAGGGCACCTTTGTCTTTTAGTGAGGCAGCATAGGTGGACACAGCACTATCAGGGAGGGTCTGAAACACACACACAGGAACAGCTGAAGTTTAATACACTAACTGACTTGCCAATATTCTAAAAATAAACACACAGCATGACAAGATGAGAAGTGATAACTGAATACCCTAAACTTAAGATTGACACTTTTGATTCACATCAAGTCCACCAATATAATTTTAAAGCAAAAAATCTGCCCAATATTATGGCTACAGATGAAGGAGACAGAATTGATGTCAATAATAGTGAAGTACAAGCAACATTGCAATACAAAAAAAAACAATATTTTGAAAGGCTGCAGAGACAGACAGTGATAATGTCTATAGAAGCCGCCAGTCACATCAAGGTGGTTACATTTAGAGGTCAATTTTACTGAGAGAGGATGACAGGTAGGTCCTCATACGTTCACACAGGAGGTTCCCTTCTGCTGCTTTATTATCACACCTCACTGAGTCTCAGCTTTGGGAGCAGTCACCTATTGATGAGTGCTCATTTTCTGAGAACGAAGCACTTCAGACTGCATTTGTTTATGTGTGTGGAAGAAACGTTGCCAATAATAAGGCAGCAGAGAATGAGCTGCACACTAATCAGGGTTATTATGTGCTTGCTGTTGCTTTTTGCACAAATGCACCCCCCCCAGCAAGGCAGTACCTTAAATTCTGACAGCCATTCCTCCACCACTCCTTGGTCCATAGCCAACATGTTCCCTCATCTGCAGTGGAGTCACCTCTACCTGCAAGAGAAAGAAAATACTATATAAACACACACTCTGCATAGTTATTGACACACAGCAAATTTATAGTGAATTCACACACACACACACACACACACACACACACACACACACACACACACACACACACACACACACACACACACACACACACACACACACACACACACACACACACACACACACACACACACACACACCAATGTTTGCCAGCCTTCCTTTATTTGGTATCTGGATAAAAATATTCTATTACAAACAGCAAACAATGCCATGGCAGTGGTGAATAGTGACTATACATGCTGCAGGCATCAATTCAATACTCCAAAGAAGCATATGTCTCTCCTCCCCTCTTGCTCTTCTGTTTCCCTCTCATTCCTCTCCAGACACACACCTCTGTAGCAAGTACCAACCCTATTCTCAACTCAGGCTCTCGAATAGAAAAATCACCCACACAGACTGTTGGCTTCATTGTGGAAGCACTGATGAGAAAAAAACGCTGCACAGCAGAATTTAGACGCTTGTTCAAAAGGCTGTTCCTAGGTTTTTAAACAGAGACCGACAGAAAAAGCTTTAGCTAACATCTACTAAATGAATGAATCCTTATTGATATGCCTTGCTATCCATCAAAGTTACACTGACTGCATCTTAACTTATCTCCTTCCTCTTCAAAGCACTCAACTTTTCAACTCTTGCATACTCCGTGGACAGGGTTTCATTTGCTCTCAATCTGTCATTTAAATTCTCTGTGCGTTTTAAAGAAAGCATCTGCTGGTTTCTATGCGACACTGGCCGCTGTGATGCAGACACATCAGAAGAAGGGAGAAAGCGGATGAAAGACGCGGAAAGAGAAAAAGCAAGGTAGACAGTAAAATATCAGAAAAAAACAGGATTTCAAAAATATCTACGACAAAGTGGAGATGATGACGACACAGAAATATAGTTTGGACGACTCGTCAGCACAGATGAAGCTGCTATCGTGGCAATAAATACCAAATATGAACTGGTTCTCAAATGTAACTATTTTCTGCTTTTCTCTTCTTTCATATCATTGTTAACCGAATACCGTTGGCTCTGGGGAATTTGGTTTGTCCATTTTTCAATATGACATTTCAAAAGATCAAAACATGAATTAATGAATGAAAAAAAAAAATGAAAAGAGAAAAAGAGTGATTGATAAGTCCTGGTTTTTTCATGTCCTTAACCAATTCTGAACTGTGACTGTCACTATAAGACACATGCTTCCTGCTGAGGAGGAGGACTCCCAACAGCATCTTTACATCTCTGAAGGATTATCTGTTTTTCACTGCAGTTACGTCGTGCCTGTGCTCTGGAAGTGCAAGCACAAGAATACATTGGCTGTTGAATGCAGAAACAAAGTCCATGTTTGGTATGTCTGGTAACAGAGTCTGAGAAAAAGAAAGAGAGGAAGAAGTCCTTCTATGTGCACACTTGTCATGTAGATACATGCTCAGATTTGAGCTAAAGGGGGCATAATTGAACCTTTTAAAAAACTCTTCCACTTTCAACACTTCATTAAGTGATGACTGACACACACACACACACACCCACCCACACACACACACACACACCCACACACACACACACAGAGAAAAGATTACAGGCCGGATTTTCAATCACCATGATTATCAAAAAGCCTGCCACATGCATGTGTGTGTGTAATTAGAAATACAGAAAAATATGTCCATGTTTGCTCTTCATCTCTTCCCTTCTCCATCTCTGCTTTTCTCCCTCTGCTCATCCTCCAACGCGTCTTCCCTATTCTTTAATCTGTCTTTCACACATCCAAATGCTTCATTTTGTATTATTCTGGTCCTTGGTCCCTCCGTGGCAGCCAGGTGTCTATTTATGGACTGTACCAATGACAGAAATGACAGGGGGGAGGGGAGCCAGTGACTCATAAAATGGGGAAGGATTATATAGCAGAATGGCCTCCATTTAGAGAAATTAGTCCTTTGTAGCGGTCTGTTGTTCCGTTCTTTCGTGCTGGTGAAGACTACAAGGACGGCAATGATATCTAAAGCCAGCATGTGCGTTTTAAATGGCAGGCTCACTGAATAACAAAATAAAGGCTGTGATTAGAGTGTGGATGAGTCAGTCTTGTAAGTGGAAGAGTTCCTCCTACAAAGTCCCTTTTAACCAGTCAACTCTGTCCACGCTGGCATCTGGGGTATGGCAGCTGCATCATCTGTATCCAGAAAAAGAGACTTGAAGACTAAACTCAGAGGCCGCCTGCCATGCCGCCTACCTATGTGATATATTTACCTCTTACCTCAGCAGCAAGCTAAGAAGAAACTGCAGCGACACAAAAGCAGCAGCAGCGGGGTGGACACTCAGGAACCAAACTACTGTAACAGGATGTAGTTGTAAATCAGTGTATTCTGAAATGTTGATTTGAGTTTGACAATGTAAACATGAACAAGTTCACAATTATTTTTATTTTTTTATGTTATTAGACTGATGTTTGTCTTCCGTCTTAGTCTGGCTGACTCTAAGTCATTGTGGACTCAAATATCATGACAGAAATCAATATAAGCCAAGGAGAGCACACAACAAATGATGCAGCAGGTGGTGAGCTTCTTCTACGCAGCTCAACCTCACTGATCAGCACAAACATGCAAGAATAAACCAGTGTTAAGGACAAGTAACAAACTCAAACCAATAAAGTAATGAACAAGTAGAGAGGCAGTGAAGGGGGATGCATAGAGTAGAGATCAATGGATAAATTAATAGAGGTAGAGATGCATGTATAGAGCGATGTGGGATAAAAGCAATTTATGACAACCCAAGGGATTGATAACTCAAGAGTGAGGCAGTAGGATCAATAAAAGAGGAGTTCATTAGGTTTCAATTGTTGCTGCCCCAGGCAACCTCACACAGGCTCTGAGATACACATGAACTAAGGGAAGACACCTCTCTGCAATCTGAACAGGCTGAAAAACAGATCTTACCCACGTGTTTAGTAGCCTCGCTGTGACTTACTGAGCTTTTCCACCAATGCAAAGCCCTGATGCAGCCAGCTATTAGCCAAGCAGTGAGAATGTGTCATGTATTGCACAAGTGTGTATGTGCAAATGTGTTTACTCAATGTTTGGTTCGACAAAATCTGTGAGCTAGCTGAAGTTGACAGCTCGTTCCCTCTGAATTTACACCCACGCAATAAATTCTCGAACACACAAACATGCACACGCACAGGGCTGGCGGTCTAAATGAGCTTATTTTTGACTCCTCCTTCTAAAGACTTCTTCCAACACAAACAGGTCTCCTTTGAGTTTACATTCTTAATCCTCGTTGCAAGTGTGCTTGCATGTCCTGACAAAGTTACAAAACACCTGAGGCAAACACACCATTCACATAGTACTTAACGTGAATTCATACAAAACCCACAGCCAATATGCCAAGATCAAAACGCAGCGTCTTCCGGTGCTCAGTAGTAAAGTTAGAACATACCTGTCTGGGAATGCTGGTGGAGAACTAAAGCGAATCCAAGTGAGAATGAATTCGGGGGACACGGACACCCATACACACACACCACTCCCTGCTGATTACCTCATTTCCTATTACACATAGGCCTATGCTTTGGAACCTTCTTTTTTCAGGAAGTGAGAGGACCAATAAGACTGAAAGCTTGAATAGAGGGAAGAAAGGAAGCAGAGAGAAAGACAAAGTGGGTGGTTTGAGAGTGACAGAGCTGCCCCAGCTGCTTTTTCCTGTGGTGCAAGGTGCAGGTCACAGAAACTACTGGTTCGGCAGATAATGACAATGAAACCAACACCTCAACGAATTAAAGCTACATGGAGGCGAAGAGTAAAATAGATCAGATAAAATAAAAATGAACCTAAACTAGCTAATGTATCTTCAGCTGACACAACTCTTGTACAGACACACCAAA
The DNA here is from genome assembly GCA_016806645.1 of Ophiodon elongatus. Classification (NCBI taxonomy): domain Eukaryota; kingdom Metazoa; phylum Chordata; class Actinopteri; order Perciformes; family Hexagrammidae; genus Ophiodon; species Ophiodon elongatus. The sequence goes on from JACSYO010001055.1 coordinate 28,864, forward strand.
TCCACTAATAAATTGTTTAACTGCACTAACCAATGTCAGAACCAGGAACTAAAGCAACATGACGCCGCCCAAAATCTACAAACTAGGTCAGCTATCAACTGTATAACAAGCTGGACCAATGCCTCCAAGCTTGCTTTAACTTGAAAAAGCTACAAGTGAACTATTCTGAGGAGTTGTGGGGTGTCCAAGTAAAGGTGGTGGTCTGGTTATATTACCGTGGTCATAAAGGGCAGAGTCTCCAACATGCCCCGAGCTCACAGGTCCAGCTGAACTCGTGTTCGGACTTTTTAAGAGCCCTTTTACGCATTTTTTTACTCCTAGGTCTGCAGCATTTTGTTTTGACATCCCTCTTCGGTTCATATCACATCTTTTGTATGCTGTCTGTTGCTATAGTCTTTATTTGGACTATCCTGGCTTGCTGTTAAACCTGTTGCATCATCGCCTCCCACCTTGCTCTCCCCCCTGGTCTTCTTTAATAGCAGGTTGCTTATAGCTTACCCCGTTTTCTTCTCTCATCTTTTGCGCACACACATAGAGCAGAGGACTGCCGGTAGCTAAGTAGACATGACAACACAGTCTGTGGTTTGTGTGTGGTTTTTGGTGCTGAGGGAGACCGATACAGAGATCTAATAGAAGGAATCCTCTTATAGCAGCCTACGCTGTTTTCTCTGTTGCTTCTAAGCCCGTGATGCATCTTCGTCCCTTATATCGCCCCTTCAACTCCTGGTCTTCTTGCCGCAAGTGAGCCTGAAGAGACCAAGGATTAACATCCCTGATTTTTCTATTTTAATGCTCTCTTTTAATTACTTTTTCCACTCCATTTGTCTCAGCTTTTCTTGAAACAATTGGCTAAGTCTCTGGTAATCTATTAACGCTCAGCACATTTAAATACCACTTTTGGTTCAGATAATTAGCTAGATTTGTCATGGAGCGTAAAGTAGGCTTCATCTACTGATATCTATGCCTACAAATATTATACTTTTGCTGTAAAATTCAACTCTCATTTTACCGATATTGCACTTGAATTTGGTACAGAATTAAATTAAAAGGATTGCGAAAGTTTTCATTGCTCAAATTTCATGAAACCGCAGGCATGGGTGACTCTAGCTGTGATGCTTGATGACAACTGAACCCGTACGATCTTCTTGCTTCATGACCTGCCGGGCTTCACTGTCAAAAAGCATTAAGAGTCCGAGTACACCAGCAGCCATGGATGCCCCACATTAAGAAGCCTGCGCACACTTTTCACGCATGCACGCACACACATTCAGATCCTAATGACTCCACTTTAACAGGACACAATCACCCACTCAACAAACTCATCTATTGCTAAAGAACAAGCCTCTCCCTAACGACAACGGCAAAGACGAACACACACACACACACAAACACAAATATGTGGAAAGCAGGGACCACCTATGAATTAAGCCGCAAACAGTATCTTATTTGAACAATATCTGGCACACCACCAGAAGCACAGCCCTTGTGAAGGACACAGATTGCAAAACAATCATTTTTCAACTTTTGACAGCCTGTACACAAGTGAAGGACTTCTTTTCATCCGCCGTGGGGCTCTGCGGCAAAGCTTCACAGTGGTCCCCATCATACAGGAAACCCCTGAACTGGCTGGGTGGTACAGAGGAAATATGCATCACATGACATCCATTAGTAAAATCCCATTATCTATCATCACCAGTCTGCAGTAGATTCTGTGTCCCTACCAAACCGGTGTAAACACAAAGACACACATATTAAAACGTATAATCATAATATCATGGACCAGGGGCATATGTCTTCCTTTCTCACGCACACACACACACACACATACATATTTGGAGGAAGTATTTTAACAATGCCCAGACAGATACACACATGCGTGCGCGCGCGCACACACACACACACACACACACACACACACGCGCTCACACACACACACACACACACACACACACACACACAAGTCAGGTACAAAGTCTGCATCCACGACGACTGTTAATTAATCTACTATAACAGCAAAATGGGTGAAATAAAAAGCTCGTTTGCTTAACCTTCCCATCTTTACGGCTGTTTTATTACACAACATCTCGCACATTCAAGTAGTAACTATTGTCCCCGAGACACAAAGACAACTGGTCACAGCGTTTAAACAACAATGAGACACTCAGTCTCAGAGCCAAATGGTAAACCAGCCCGACTAGTCCGTGTGTGTGTGTGTCCACCGGCACCGGGCAGAGGATGTACGGTAACCCTCCACCGTCACTCACTCTCCCGGTGTCTCGACCTGCTGAATGACTCCGAGCTGTCACCGCGGTTGCCTTCAGATTAGCTCGTTAGCTAGCTTGGCTAAGGCGCGACACCGAGTGAAAAGGGGGGGCGGGGGGAGTTGCCGTTACTCACGGGCATGCTATCGGCCAACGTCCTAGTACCGCTGTCCTCGACCGGTCCGACGAGACGAGTGAGCTGCTATCACTTCGCTACTCCATGAATCTCCTCAATAATTCATCAACATCAGCTCCTTCCATCTTCATTACTTTCTCCACTCAGACAACCTTGGACAAGGCTCCACAGAGTGACAGGCATCCGAGCCAATGAGCGAGCGGTATATGATCGAACTGCCACGCCCCCCCGAACGCAGCAGCCAATCAAGTGAGACTCTCGGCTCGTTTGTTCATCATTTCCACCACAGCGGTAGGTTGTCGCTGTCAGTCGCTGCTCTTTGACAGCAGTTATTTACCAGAGATGCTTTTAAGAATCACATTAATAAGTAATTCATTGACAGTTGTTTTATGATTGCATTGTAAGAATAATTGATTCTACAGCAGCAAACAAACTGCAGTTGAATGGTGATTAGTCATTAAGTGCTTTTGATTCGTACATATTGTATATTATATATATTCACATTTTAATTATGAACATAACAATTTACCATTTATTTTACAATTTTGTCGCACTAACAAGGAATCAAAGTCATGAAGGATATAATTAACATAGATTGCCTTTATTAAACATATTAAAAATATATTTAAATGTGGTCAATTTACTTGTTTTATTTCCCAAACTTTTTCATCTAGAGATGAATTCTCAGATTTTACCCTCTACATCTCGCACACTTTAGGCCACATTAATCTGTAAAGTTGAAGGCAAAAGCAGGACGTTGAATAAATAATGCATGACCACTTGACCATGACCTCTGGAACAATGGATTTTCCAAAATGAATTATCAAGATGGCATATGAACATGTGTCTGTTTGTTTTCACAATAATAGCAGATGGAAAGCTGTGGTTTTTAATCAGCTAATAAATGCATGGGCTTTGTGGATAACAATCAGCAAATCTGCTCCCTCTGAATGTTAGAATAGCAAAACATTACAGGCACAGTCACCACAAACCTCCAGTCCAATTACCACTGCTGCTTTAGGAGACTGCATCCTGATCTCTATTGCATTACGGAAGAAATTAGAGCAGTCTTTTCTTGTGTCTAATCAGGTATAAAATTCTTCAAAAATAGTAATACATTCATTATTTTGATACCTGATTCTGTAATTTAGGGAATCCTTATTAATGTAGTGTGATTTCTGAGAAATAGACTAAGTCTGAGGAATATGAATATAAATGCAACTGCTAGAATAGTCAAGTAAGTCTGCAATGCCCCCTAATGTTAGCTGGTAGGATTACACCCATCCATGAAAATAGTGTTATTACACAGACAATTTAGTTTAATTGTTAAAGTGAGTATCTACTATATGCATAAAAAAATTAACAACACATTTAAAACGAAGATATAATTGAGGATCTTATGATACAAGAGGCTGCAATGGCCGGCAAAGCAGAGAGTATACTTGGCACATTTATATGACGTTCTGTGCATAATTGTGTATGACCTCTGTGAATATTTTAATCCTCTACCTGTGTATTGTAGTTGGGGATTTAATTTGAGAATCGAATATGTGCATAAACTACAGATAAGCCCCTGCTATCTGTGCAGCCTCAGTGAGGACTTCCCCGGCCCGTTGTCTGTATCCCAGCGACAACTCCTTCGCCCTCCTCACTTCCTTCAGGTTCTCCTCCAGGTTCTCATTCAGTCTTCCTTGCTCCTGGTAACTTACTGCAGCCCCTTTCATTTGCTCAGCCATTTGATCCTTGCTACGGAGCAGCCAGCCAATTAACTCTTGAAGTGTGGTACCCTTTGAGATGGTGGTTTTGACACTCTCAGAAGTGCCCTTCATTTCATCCTGAGCCAATTGCAGGTGTGGAGGCAGTGGTTCCTCCTGACCTTCACCCACAGGAACCACATTAAGGGTGAAGTCGTAGCCCTTCATCTTAAGGGAGACCCTATACCTGGTCTCTGGAAGTGGAGAGAGATGGAGATTGAAACAGAGAAACCAAGGAAACTGAAAACTGAAGTAAGGAAACCTCCCATCACGTTGCCTGCAAGGAGCTCTCACTTACCGTGCTCATCTCTGATCGTCCCCACACATTCGGCTAAAGACAAAGTATTATCGTGGTGACACCCGCAGCTCTGACGCAGGTTTCTGATATGTCGGACCATGGCCTCATAGCCCTCGTGCTGTTCGTTAAAGATCTCGGCAATGTCAGAAAACCTAAGGTCTAACTCTGGCACACACATTCGCCTCATCACCAGCCTGCCGATCCGCTTCACTGTCTGTGCATCTGGGGGGGGGGGGACACACACACACATAAAAGAACACATGTAGTTCAAATTCATAAATAATTGTATGCATTGGAAGTGTGCAGTTCTGATTGAAAGACACGTGAACATTCAGAGAGATTATGTACCACTGTGTGCTGGTCGGGTCTGCCTGGCTGATCCAGCTCCATTCAGGTCAGATGGCCTGGGGTGCAGGAGAGGCTGCCTCTGAAAAATAATATCAGAGTTGTTTTATTTACATAGAGAGTGTTTTTTAATGGCACTTTTCAGAAAGCGACACAAAGCACTAACAAGGCTCGTGACACAAGTAATAACAGTGTCATAAACTCAGTGCACCGACCAAGAGTTCGTGTTTCAAACAAAAACATGTATTTCAAGTGTGTCACATACTTCCTTTATGGATAACTTGTATTATAATTCAAGGTTTGTGACAGATCCACCCAATTATAGTGATTTATATGACCTTTTTTGCTCTTGTGAGACAAAACGAAAACCCTAAGGGACTTTTCTGTGACAGCCGTATAGCATGTCATAAACACACTAACTCTTTATACCTCACCATTCTTAGGACTGGGTTCATCCAGTAATCTCACTGAAGCCACGCAGTGATCAAGTGTCTCGTCCGAACTTGAATAGAAGGCATTCACATTTACATGAAAGTCAACAAACACATACCTCGGCGGCTGAGTTTTCCCTCGAGAAGCAGCAACAGCAGAGGAAACGGAGCATTTTCCTGCAGCTCTCCCTCTCGATTTACTCTCAGGTCAATTATTTCTGACAATGCATCTGTGGTCCACACATTCCAAATGACGTCGAGGTCATGCGACTCAGGAAAAACTTTTCTTCCTGGTTATATTTTCTGGATTACTGTGCAGATATGAATGTGACAGGCAGGTTGTACAGGTGCACAACTCTTAGCTGTATCAGTGTATTTGTCTTTCAATGGCTATATGAAATATGAAAGTTAACATTCAAAGAGATACAAATAATTTCAGCGTTTTTTTTTTGTTTTGAATACCATAACGATTTACTAGAGATCTACTGACAGTTTTAAAGTATGAGTATAAATCAGGTCCGCAATCCCGCAGGTACATTTTCGATGTGTCGCCTCTGTCGGTAGAGGGCGAACGCGAGTATGTTCAACCAAAGGAAAACCCGTAGAGGAAGAGGGAAACTCGAGCTACAGACAATAGCTTAAACCACGCTCAACCCTTTTATCACTGTAGAAAGTTCATCTTCATGATTTGATTTTTTGATTTTCTCCCTGCGAGTTGCCAAGAAGAAGCTTTTTAGTTCATAAAATCATAATAAGCTGCTTCCTGCGAGCAGGCAAACTGTCAGCAGCTGAGCGACAACAAAGAGGCTGCAGCTGCTGCACACATCTGGCAGAGGTGCTGAAAGAGTTTATATTTAGCTGAACAGATTAGTTACATTAATTAGGCTGACATGACCGGGGTGGTCTCTCCAGAGAAGGCTGCAAGCACCAAGAAGAAGAGCGAGAGGAAGTGTGCCATCAAAGAGGAGTTCAGACAGCTGTCTAGCATCATGGGAGTCATGAACAACCTGAGGAAGCAGGTAAGTGTGTGTGTGTGTAAATACAAACGGGTATATGAGGCATTTGCTGTGAGTGTGTGTCCCTCCCTGTCCTGATACTTGTGTGTGCTTTTCTTCAGGGTACTCTCTGTGATGTTACACTGGTGGTTCAGGGGAAACACTTCCCTGCCCACAGAGTAGTGTTGGCTGCTGCCAGCCACTTCTTCAGCCTCATGTTCACCAGTAAGTGTGCACACAAAAGCCCCGTTGACAGGACAGACACGCTTGGTATTTTGTATATTGACCACAGTCGTGAGAACATTGCCTCTCCTGCTATAGGGGTGGTGTGATTTCTGATATAGAACATTATATTTTGGGATGTCACAGTATAAAATATGCAGTGCTCCCCAAACTGTTGCCGAACATAAGAGGAATATCATGTCTTGCTGATATGTTTCTATTTTCTTTAAACTCTACCTATCTTTTTTCTCACCTCCAGCCAGAATGATGGAGTCGATGTCCCACGAGGTGGAGCTCAGGAGTGCCGAGCCTGAGATCATTGAGCTGTTGATTGAATTCATCTACACAGCTCGGTAAGAATCTCGGGTGAAAGTAGAGCGACAATCGTGATGTATAGGAGTGGTCGTTTTGAGGCGCACAGTGCACCTGACAAAAAGGAAATATGAGACTGTGGTGTACTTGCTGTTAAGCTGCGAAGCTTAACAACAGAATAGACTCTCTTTTAACTTACTTTCACCTGATTTCATCAGAAACACCTCTAATGACAACGTGTGTGTGTGTGTGTGTGTGTGTGTGTGTGTGTGTGTGTGTGTGTGTGTGTGTGTGTGTGTGTGTGTGTGTGTGTGTGTGTGTGTGTGTGTGTGTGTGTGTCTCAGGATTTCGGTGAACAGCAGTAACGTCCAGTCGTTGCTGGATGCAGCCAACCAGTACCAGATAGAGCCCGTGAAGAAGATGTGTGTGGAGTTCCTCAAAGGACAAGTTGATGCAACAAATTGCCTTGGTAAGAACCCAAATACAATCAAGGTAAAATCATATCTCATTTGCTTTTTACCCCAAACTTTGCGAAGCCCTTTGATCCTTAATTTATTGAGTCACCAGCATCAATTATTAAACTACTACTACTGAAGGCCAAACAATTGCAACTGAGTTTGCATGTATGTACAATTAAGAGCTTTTTTTGTGTCGTCAAAAATGACGTTTTTGGTTTGGCTCACAACATGTAACTCATTAGATTGACTCATCCTCGTCCTGTAATCCTGCAGGTATTTCCTCCCTGGCAGACTGTATGGACTGTCCCGAGCTGAAGGCGGCAGCAGAGGACTTCGTTGAGGTCCACTTCACTGAAGTCTACAAACTGGATGAGTTCCTGCAACTAAATGTTTCACAGCTCACACACCTACTGCACCAGGACAAACTCACTGTCCGTGCTGAGGCCCAGGTACACACACGTACACATTCATTGACCATATGCTTCATTTCTTTTATGCTATCATTTTTAAGAATATGCTAAAGAGAAACATGTCAACGGTATTTATAGAAACTAACTGTTGGTACTGTTGTTGGTGCCTAAGTTTGGGGGACGTGGCAAAAATAATAAGCCTGTACAAAGTTTTGGTGAAGTATTATGTGCAAATTATGAGAAATACTTCATTTTACAACTTAGATTCCCAAATAGATGTTTTTTTATCCCATCAGGACAAAGCTGACTGGCTAAAATCAATACCACCTATAATATGTATGCTCCAACATGTTTTGTTGTTGCGTTTGTGTTCAGATTTATGACGCAGCAGTGCGCTGGCTGAAGTACGATGTGTGTAACAGACAGCAGTACATGGTGGAGGTGTTGGGGTGTGTTCGCTTTCCTCTGGTCTCCAAAACCTTCCTCTCCAAGACAGTGCAGGCTGAGCCCCTCATTCAGGACAACCCACAGTGTCTCAAGATGGTCATCAGTGAGTAGGAGGAGAAACGCACACACACACACACACACACACACACACACACACACACACACACACACACACACACACACACACACACACACCAAACAACAAATAGTAGTGAGTGTTTTGTATTGTAATCATGTGAAGGGACACAAAAACATTGGTGTAATGAGGAAACGGTTGACATTGTCTGCTATTTGTAAAATGTTACATTACTCTGGATCCAAACTATCCGCATCATACGCTATTATAGTAGTGGAAGATTAAAACTTTACTTATTTTTATTAAGGGTTAAATTCAAGGTTTTGTCAGGGTTCTCGCAGATTTATAACATATGAGCCGCCACCACAAAATCCCCAACCCTGAATTCATGTCTCTGTTTCTATATAAATTTGACGTACATTGTCTCATTATGTCGGTTCAGATCCATGAGAGCAGGTTTAAACTGATGCAAAGGCATAGTGCTAAGGTCCTCTGGGTTGACATGAGCACGCACGCACAACAAAAATGAAACAGCCTGTGCTTTTGTACAAGGTGGGATGCGCTACCACCTGCTGTCCCTGGAGGATCGGGAGGATCTGGGTGAGAGCAGCCGACCGCGACGCAAGAAGCACGACTACCGCATCGCTCTGTTTGGAGGATCCCAGCCTCAGTCCTGCCGCTACTTCAACCCCAAGGTACTGGGCTTAAGTCAGTCCATTTTGTATAGATATATATATACTCTCATTTAATATTAAAGTGTGAAACTTCTGAACTCTAATGTTGGGTTTTAGTTGAAAGTAGTACAGCTATTGGTTTGTATGGTAAATTCTATTAAAATGAAAATATTAGCCAGGGTTTAAATCTGGTTTTCTATGCAGGACTCCACCTGGACAGACATCCGCTGCCCCTTCGAGAAGCGCCGAGATGCCACAGCCGTCTTCTGGGACAATGTGGTCTACATCCTGGGTGGCTCACAGCTCTTCCCCATCAAGCGCATGGACTGCTACAACGTCCTGAAGGACAGCTGGTACTCCAAGCTGGGTCCTCCCACGCCTCGCGATAGCCTCGCTGCCTGCCCTGCCCAGGGCAAGATCTACACCTCGGGGGGGTCGGAAGTGGGTGAGCACAGAGCGGTGGAAGGGGTGGACTCGGGATCTGGGGTTGGGGATGTTCGCGTGTTGTCTGAGTGGGTTAGGGATAGTAGATGTTGATGATCCTTCATGGGCGAAAATACATTCCCCTTCTGAAAGCATGTAATCGTGGTGTTGTGTACTGTACTTGTGTGTCTGCAGGAAGCTCTGCCCTCGACCTTTTCGAATGCTATGACACAAGAACAGAGTCTTGGCAGGTGAAAACCAGCATGCTGATGGCTCGCTGCAGCCACGGCTCAGTGGAGGCCAACGGGCTCATATACGTCTGTGGAGGCACGGTGGGCAACAACGTGTCTGGCAGGGTCCTCAACAACTGTGAGGTTTACGACCCCAACACTCAAAAGTGAGTCACACAAACATAGTTTGGAACTATACAACCCAAAGGATGATGTGGGGATTTATTTTTAGTCACTGGTTTGTTTACAGTGTTTATGAATGGGATAATGAAAAGGAATATGATGGGAAACACTGTTGCCTTATTACTTGGTGACAACAGCAAGAAATGCAAGGACAATGTGAAGACATTTCTCATTTATTTACAGTCTGTTTATCACATCAATGTTGTTTGGTGAAAACCGTGCATCCCCAAAATGTCTCAGGAAAGAGGATAAATAGCCTTCATTTTAGTTTGACATGTATTATTTTTTTATTTTAGCACATGGGATTCAAAATTGTAATGCTTTTCAGACCTCAATTCTCCTCAATACATTCCTTGTCCTTGTCCTCAGATGGAGGGAGTTGTCTGGGATGAGAGAGGCCAGGAAGAACCATGGGCTGGTGGTGGTCAACAGCAGGATCTACGCTGTTGGAGGGCAGGGAGCTCTGGGTACAAAAACATTTTATTACTAAAATAGTCCTGTAATAATACTATTCAACATAGTAGCGGTAGCATATGTGGCATCAGTATGATCCTGTTTTTGTGTGCGTTTTTTTTCTCTAGGTGGACTTGACTCTGTAGAATACTATGACATTGACAGCAATGAGTGGCGTGCTGCTTCGGCGATGTCGTGGCGAGGTGTAACGGTGAAGTGTGCAGCGGTCGGTGAGGTCATCTATGTGCTGGCGGGGTTTCAAGGTGTGGGGCGACTCGGACACGTCCTGGAGTACCACACTGAAACTGACAGGTCAGTGTATGAATTAAATATTACGAAACTAAAACAAATGAATAAATAGACATTGAATTCTGTCATTTATAGGCACACTGGGAATCTATTAAATGACAGCTTGTTTAAACCCTTCATCTAATGACCGCACGACTCGTGAAAGTTCTCAATTCCATGCTGCCTCTCGATCCGTTTTCTTCTGTGTTCAGGTGGGTGACTTGCAGCAAGGTGCGAGCGTTCCCCGTCACAAGCTGCCTGATCTGTGTGGTCGACACGTGCGGAGTCAACGAAGACGAAGACATGGACCTCATAGACTCTCAGTCACACGCTGCAGCCGCTGCCTCGGCACCTGCCACCCCCTCATCATCATCATCCTCCTCATAGGACAAGAGGAAGATTCAGTGTATGTTAAGTAGTGACATTTGATGACAAGTCGTGGCAGCTACTGCGTTGAGCCGATTTACAGAAAGCAAAGCCGGACAGTTCCTCTACTAATGTGAATATTCTCGTGTGCATTTAGGCAGACAACTGATCATGCTCTCTAAATTCGTCCAGTCGCCACATTTGTTAGGTTGAATACCAGAAAAAGAAAAATAATTGAGTACAGGCGGAGAACTTTTGTTTTTATGTTTTTGTCCTTAGTTTAAAGTACTTTTTAATGTTGTTTTTATCGCTTGGGAATAAAGTACTGTTACAGAGTGTAGGTATACTGCATTTGTGAATAGTTGAAGCTTGGTTGTGTTGTTTATATTTAATGAGAAAACTGACTTCATAGAAAATGAGTGTCGTTTTTTTTCTCAGCCATATGGTTACAAGTAAAAACTAGCCGAATGTGATGAAAGAAAATGTGTCCGAGTTTGATTCATATTTCTTTTATTATAGAAAGATAAGTAAATCAGAGTACCAAATTCACGAGTAAGAAGGCATCTGCGATTAAAGACGATTTCATAAGTTGCTCATTAAAATGACATAAGCTGCCATACAACTTCCAGGTGAACAGAGATGATAAAATAAGACACCTCTACATTTACTGTGTAAATGTTGTGTTGACTTAACTGAATAAAAATATCAGATGAAAACATGCATAAAATACAGTGACTTAATTAAAATATGTGAAAACTGATCTGACATCTTGCTTGATATGTCGACATCACTTGATTTGAGACAGGAATAGAATTTTTCATAAAAAGGTAAATGTTATTGATGAAGCTTGAATTAGTGCAACAAAGGCAGAAGCTCAGTGGTCAACATTAAGAAGTGTTGTTCTTCACTGGTGAAGTTACTATTTGTAGCATTCCCTGAGTGTGTTTGATAAAACACTGGAACGTCCTCCCTCATTTGGCCCCCCGCAACTGCTTCATATCCAACAGTTCATTTTTCTCTGCCTCCTCATCAATAGTCAGACTCTTCCTCGCTCATCAGGAGAGCAAACCTATTGATTATCTCCTCAGTCTCCCTCCCCCTCCCCCTCCCCCTTCCTCCTCTTCCACCTCCCCCTCTTCCTCTTCTTTTCCGGCCTCCGCCTCTCTTCCCCCTCCCTGCTGCCGAAGAGGAAGGATGGGTTTTAGAGCTGCAATTCCTCACAGTGTCCAGCAGGGATGAGTAGAGTGGTCCGGACATGGAACCCCCGAGGAGGGATTCAGCAGCTCGGCCTCCTTTCAGATACTTGAGGAGGCCATGCACCAAGGTACCGCTGTACAACCTGAGGCACACACAGAGATGGAGAGGGAGGGAAACAAACAAAAATAAAAAAAATCTTGTTTCTACTTCACCATGGTATCTGCAGATCATTTTAGATTTACCCCAGGTCCACCCCGAAAAAAAACGGAGGTGATTGGAATTTGAAAATGTCTCTCAAATAATCGTCAAAAACTTAAAACAGCAATTAGATGATGTCACCATGGGTGTGTGAAAAATTGTGATGGGCATTCTTTACTACTTTCTTATCAGATTCAGAATCAGCTTTATTGGCGATGTATGCGTATACATACAAGGAATTTGACTCCGTTTTTTCTGTTGGACAAACAAATTAGAACAAAGGAAAGCATAAACATTAACTATGTACACTTATAAATATATATATGAACATAAAACACAATGAAATAAATAACCAAAAGTTGAATCAATAACAAAAAAATTCAGTTGCAGCTCCCGTTCTCATAGTTGTATTATCTCGCCCTGTGCCTTACCATGACAGGTGGGGTTCAGGCAGCGGCCGCAGCAGTAGCTGATTGAGACACATTGCACTCCAGAGGCAGGCCTGCCATTGGCTGAAACTGTGAGCCCCTCCGACATCCAAGCCCCGTCTCTCCCCTGACCTCACACGCTGACGGTCCAGCCCTGCCCACACGTTGCGCTCCGCAGCCCAGTCTAGGATGATACACAGCAGCAACGTTGTCATTATTGAGATACATAGTGTTTGTGACCCTGTGGACCAATGCAAAAGATACAACACAACTAACCGGTGTGTTGGTAGTGGGTAGCTCTAGGCTGGTTGCTCCAGGACAGCTCTCCGTAAACCATGCCCAGCACCATGGCCTGGAGCAGGGGCTGTGAGGGTGGTGGTTTGGCCTCTCGCAGCCAGAAGGCTGTCACTGCCACAGCCAGCCTCAGGTGGAGAGGAACAGGAGCCAGGGCCGACTCCTTCAATCCCAAGACTTCTGAAAAAACACCGAGACGAACTTCCACAGGAGCCTGGATACAATTATGGGACAACATTGGGAAAGGTAAATAAATCAAATAATTAATTGCCTTTAAAAACAAAAAAAATGTTGTTGTCATACCTGGTCCAGTGTACCGAGAAGTAGGGGGGTTCTGAGCGGATGTGCCTCGACATTGTCTTTCTTCAAGTTCAGATCCATGCGGTCGTACTCCTCCACACACATGGGGGCACTGTAGCCCTGGGCCGATACTGTAGCTGCACCACCTGCTTGTTCAATGCTGAATCCTGAATTAACACCCTGCTGTGGGGGTAAAATAACAACCTGACCCCTACCTCCACCTCCCCGCCCCCTTCCCCCTCGCCCTCTCCCACCTCTCATACCCTGGCTGATGTTTTCTTGTGCCCTCATATCCTGTGCCAGGACATCTTGGCCTCTCTGCAGTAATATCCCATATATAGCCTGGCGTATGGCGCTGGCACTACAATGGCTGCTGGGTAGCCTGCTGTTCTCCACCTGCGGCATGAGCAGGACCCTGTGCATCACCAGAACATCAACCATAAAGGGAGCCAATAGTCCCTGAGCTGCAGCCAGCGACAGGCACTCTGGCAGCCAAGAGGTCTGCCCTCTAGGAGCTGCCTTACCTTCAGAGAACCAGTGGGCCAGAGTGCTTTGAGTGGTGATGTGGTAGTCCTGCATACCTGCCCACAGCTGTGAACTGAGCCCACCCTTCTGTCCTCTCTTGCCCCCAACGCCTCCACCTTCCTCCCCCATAAGTTTGCTCACTTCCTGCAGTGCGTCCGCCGGATTTGAAAAACCGGACAGCCAGAGGAGGAAGCCCTCGATGCGGGAAACGGGTGCTCTACCTTTTCCCCCACGTCTCCCTATTCCACTCACGCCTAACAGATCTTGGATTCTTTCAGCATCTTTTGGAGTGCTATAATCATTACCAGCCAGGACGGCACATAAGGGTAGCAGCTCCTTGTTCATGTTGCCAAACCAGCGACACAGCCCGTTAGTGGTGTAGCAACGAGCCGAGATGTAGCGGTGAGAGGCTTTACCGTTAAGGTTGGTCCACTGGAAGAAATTGAGTGGCAGGTAACCACCTAAACAAACAAAGCACATAAACAATATGTAAAACAACAGCGTAGCCTCAAGTTCATTACAAAGGCAGATTTGGATCCTTGTTAAGTACAAAACTCCTGTCGCTATCCATACCTGGTAGGTCAAAGATATAAAAGTCACTGTCATTGGTCAGAACTGGGCAGTTCCACTGGCGAGCCAAACATGCAATTTCCCAGTCAGCCTCAACTGGACACTGGACCAGTGGGACTCCTCTCTGGATGAGCACCTGAATGAAAACATCTCTCGTGAGGATGGGGAGAACAGAGCCATTGCGGCCATTGGAGAGACTGTCAGCCTCCTTTATCTTGGACTGCAGACGTTGACGCAGAGTGGAAAACTTCTTGTCACTTGGGTCCATCCCTGATAAACCACAAAGAAAAGGACAGAACAGACAGTTAACTTGTTGATCCATTTGTAACAAATGTAAGCAAACTGCTTTGGTTTAATCCAAATAATTCATCAAATAACTGCATTGATTAAAACATCTGACACAATTTAATCATTTAAATATGCATGTAATAATACATGCATAGAAACACTAACATCATAAATTGTGAGAAGTTGAGTTTCCTAAAATAAATAATTCAAAAGCCTTCGTACCTCCATCCAGCACCACATAAGGCTGGATGTTACAGGCCGCCAACGCGGAGAAGAACTGGGCGAGCAAGCAGGCGAAAGCGTCGTAGTCCCCTCCATGCTGCTGGTCCAGACCGTGGTTAAAGTAAAGGCGGAAATACAGACTGCAGCCATCAATCACGAGGGGACTATCCCTGAATTTCACATCTTGGAGTAAGTTCCTGTTTCCCTCCACGAAGGTGGTCAGACCGTGGACCCCCATAGCATCTCAGGACCTGAAAACATGAAGGGAGTAAAAGTTATGGTTGGCCTATGGGTGTTTGGAGTCTGCGGTTTTCTGCTGATATCCAAGTATAAAATGGGAGGGAAAATAATAACAAGTCTCTGCTCATGCTGAGGAGACAGCCAGCTTTGTATTTCCTGACACATTGTGAC